>ML778279.1:802031-828064 GCA_009831015.1 Picea engelmannii
TTTGGAGGAAGAGATTTATATGCAGCAGCCACAGGGGTATGAGGTCAAAGGGAAGGATAATTTGGTATGCAGGTTGAAGAAGATCTTATATGGCCTAAAGAAAGCTCCAAGGCAGTGGTATCTGAAGTTTGACAGGTTTATGAAAGAACAGGGTTATAATAGATGTCATTCTGATCACTTTGTTTATTTTAAAAGGCTAGAAAATGGAAGCTATATTATCTTGCTATTGTATGTAGATGACATGCTTGTTGTAGGGTCTAATATGTAGGATATAAATGTGCTCAAGAAGAAATTAGCCAATTCATTTGCGATGAAGGATTTGGGTGCTGCAAAGAAAATCCTTGGTATGAGAATAACAAGAGACAGGAAAAATCGCAAACTGACATTGTCTCAGGGTGACTACACAAAGAAGGTTTTGGAGAGGTTTAGAATGAAGAATGCAAAACTAGTTAGTACACCTTTGTCCAGCCATTTCAAATTAACTAAGGAAATGTGTCCCAAGACATAGGAGGATATAGAATACATGTCCAGGGTCCCATATTCATCAGCAGTTGGCAGCTTGAAGTATGCAATGGTTTGCACAAGACCAGATATTGCACATGCAGTGGGAGTTGTGAGCAGGTATATGAAAAATCCAGGTAAAGAACATTGGGAGGAAGTAAAGTGGATTCTCAGGTATTTGAGAGGTACTAATACACATGCATTATGTTTTGGAGGTTCAGACACTTTTTTACAGGGATATGTTGATTCAGATATGGCAGGTGATAAAGATAGCAGGAGGAGCACCAAAGGGTATGTTTTTACTATAGTTGGAACATCAGTAAGTTGGATTTTGAAACTGCAAAATGGTTGTTGCACTTTCAACAATAGAGGCAGAGTATGTTGCTGCTAAAGAGGCTAATAAAGAGATGATTTGGTTACAAAGGTTTATGGAGGAATTGGGAAAGAAGTAGGAGAACAACAGGTTGTACTGTGACAGTCAGAGTACCATTCACCTTGCAAAGAACTATGTACACTCTTAAACGTGGGGGTACCCCCTCTGCGGGGTCTGTGGGAAAGAAGGCCCCCGAAGCAAAAATCTCCTTGTAAAAGTATATTGTAATTTCACTGTAAATATGGACCATTCATTATAAGGTTGTAGATCTAACGATAGAGATTATGTTAGGGTTTTTTTCCCTAGAAGGAAACCCTCTTTTATGAGGGAAATGTATTTGTGGCTATGTAGGTTGGTGAGTATTGTATTCTGAGAGAGGTATTGTATTCTCTGGTGGACGTAGCCCACACTGGGTGAACCATGTAAATCTGTGTCTCTCTTGTATTGTGTATCTTCTGTGGTTTTTTTCTGCATTTATTTTATTTTATTGCTCCACGGTCCTATTTTTCTAACAACTTGTTCCTCTATCTGTACTTCTAAAACTGTCATAGAGAGAAGTGCTTTGTTGACCCTTTCCTTAACTTCAAGTTGCTTGGGGAGAAAATTTTCCTTTTCTGTACGCACCTGGGATTTTTCTTCATCAAACTGGACCTGGAGAGCAAGCTTCTCTTGCTTTGTAGTACTGCACTACTTTAGAAGGTCTTTCTGTAGTTAGGCTAAAGCCTGGGTGTCTTGTGTTGTCTCTTCTTGAGCTTGTCGAAGGCGAGCGTCAACTGTATCTGTGATGCGGTGTAATTGAGATGGTGCATCATCTACTTATGGTGTTTCTACTAACTCTGGCACAGTGGATACTGCGCGGCTAGACTGTAGTGCCTATTGCACTCCTTGGATATCATCCTTAATTCGACTGAACACCTCCTCCTTCTTATCTTATTTCTTCTTTTATATCTCCATCGAAGCATCACTCAGTGATGCGACGATGAAGTAGAAGTTGTCCGAGGTGAGGGTGGTCTCAAACTTAGTCCTGGTTTATTTAATTTTCTTCCTTGAAGAAGGTTTTGGTGGGGGAAACCTTCCTTTTCTTCAAGGGATCCTCCTCGTCTCTAGGCAGTGTAACCTATCCTTTATTTTGTTCCACTTATGTGCCATCTATCTCTCTGCCATCTCCTCCTTCCTCTGTTGAGATGGAAGCAATCTTCATGGATGCACTGTCTAAATCATGGACCTCTTTGGTCTTCTTTATCTTGCCAGGTCCGACTGTCTCCGGCATAGTTTCAGGGATATCAACATCGGACATATCCGTAGGGTCCACTGGAACAAGGAGGTTCATCGACCATTCCTTGGTAATCTCCTCCAAGTCATCCTCTGTTAACTTGTAGTAAGATTGCAGCTGCTATTTATGTTCATCAACGCACACGGTGATATAGATGAAATGGTGGTTCGCATTGAATTTCATCAAGGTTCTAAACCTGTGAAGTCTGTTCGGGGTTATGCGAGGTGTGGAATGCATGGATATCTTCAACTGGTTATAATACGTGTGGAAGATGGAATTTTATTGCCACTGCTTGTTCATGTCTCTGGAGTACCACATCGTGATAAAATTTGTAGCCAAAGGTTCAAATGGCTCAGTGTCTGGGAAGGTCACACCTTTCGGCATCTCCCATGCTATGAAAGCGATCAGGATAAGAAGCCAGCTGAATTGGAATTCGTATCCCTGATCATGCGCTTCCCTGCAATCTATTTCTAGCTAGTTTACAAGGTACTTCACCCAATTCATATGTAGTCCCTCCGCGCACTTCCCTGCAAGGTCGACTATGAATCCAATTACTTGGTTCAGTCAGTTCTTGCGAACTAGCTTTCCTGCGATAAGCTAACAGGCAAGGCACACTGCACTTCTCTAGATAGAGGCTACCTTGTAGCCTCTCATTCCCTTATCTACATCGTTGTAAGTATCCTTTATCCTTTGGGTGAGAGCACAATCCAAGGTCTTTCCCGGGTAGAAATCCTGTGGGTCAGGGCCTTGCATGCTAATCCCTGTGATCCAATTGATCAAATTTAGATCCACTGTGATGCGACGGTTCAACCATAAGTATCCTCCATGATAGAAGGACAACAACAACTTGATGCATGCGTTCACTTCTTTATGCCTCCCAAAGTGAGGAATATTCATTACATTAAGCAGTGTGGACTACGCGAGGTTCATGGTCCACTGTTGGGGAACGATCTTTGAATTATTTTCCTTGGTTCTAGTCAGATACTTATATGGGGCTAGAATATTGTACACTTTCCTATCATCGAGGTTGAATTCACTAAAATTCAACGCTGTGACCTTATCCTGGTCTACGTGCATTGTGCATATCCCCTTCGGAAGGTACGAAGTGACCAATTTATATTCAAAATATATGGGCACACTGTCTCAGTTTATCGCGCCACTTAGAGGTGGTAGATAAACAGGTAGAATGCTCAGAATCAGCTTAGCATTCGCAATATCATCTATGTGCTTTGTTCATTTCTCATCAACTGGACAGCATGGTCTGGCGCAAGAAGTGGATGGAGAGGCAGGACTCCTTCTAAAACAAATGGACAGACAACATCAAGAGAGAAGCAGTATCAGACACTAGCCAAACAGACTTCAGGGAATCAAGATACGTCGAGAGGACCTATGTTCATGAAACCACGATGAAAGAATACTCAATAGAGGAATCCTTACAAAGGACCACAGTAACAATAGAAAGTTTTTTGTCAGTCACAGTATCATTTTAGTCCTACTCGGCAAAGCAGACTAGGATCACATAGTGTTAGGCCAACAACTTCTACTTCGGGGACCAGGAGTACTGGACCGAAGACTAGATGTTAGAAATGTGAAGAGCCACATTACCAGGGAGACTGCCCGATTGAGAATGGTAGAGTGTCCAGATCATCAGGACCCACTAAAGTTGGATACTTGGGAAATGCCCACCAAATACATGCAGTGGTGAATAACTACTAGGTCGAGCACCAGTCCACTATGCTAGAGACGTCAAGTACAATCGCTGACCAAAATTTTACTATTTTGATAGATCCAGGTGATACAGAGAGCTTTATCTCTAGTTAAACGCTAAAGATAATTAAGGTAAAGGAATTCGAGGAGGACAAGTTCAGATATGTAGAAATGGCGTCTGGTGCTAAACAAAATGTTGGAGGAAAGGTTACAGACTATAGCATTAATTTGGGATATTTTTTAATGAAGGCCAACCTATATGTCATGATATTAGGATATTATGACATAGTGATTGGTATGGATTGGTTGGAATCACATGATGCGATACTTAACTATAAGACAAAACAATTAATCTTGATAGACAATTTGGGACAAAGAAGAGTGATTGTAGGAAGGAACCAACGGGTGTCCTTGAGATTTATTTCTTCCCTACAGCTACAAAAGAGTATGCGCAAGGGATGCAAGCTATATGAAATATTAGCGCTAAATGAAAAGGGCGAGGTGGAAGGATTAGGAAATATTCATGTAGTAAGAGAGTTTGTCGATGTGTTTCTGAAAGCGTTACTAGGTTTATCGCACAAAATATAGTTGGAGTTTACAATATACTTGAAACCTAGAACTGAACCAATAGTGAGAATGCCATATCAGATGTCAATGCCTGAATTGTAGGAGTTGAAAATGTAATTGAAGGAATTGTTGGACTTGGGACTTATACATCCAAGTGTGTCACCTTGGGGTGCATCAATTATTTTCGTGAGAAAGAAGGATGGATCGTGGAGACTTTGTATTGAATATCGACAATTTAACAAAGCGATGATCAAGAACCATTATCCATTGCCAAGAATAGATTATTTTTTTGACTAGATGAAGGGAGAGACAATGTTTTTGAATACTGGTTTGAGATCGAGATATCATCAATTATAGATTAAGGAATAATATATCCCTAAGACCGCATTTAGGATGATATTAAAACACTTTTATTTTATTGTTTTACCATTCATATTGACGAATGCCCCGACAATATTCATGAGTTTGATTAACGGGGTGTTCTGTGAATACTTGGATAATTTTGTTCAAGTATTTATTGATGAAATAATAATTTATTTTCGAATGAAATAAGAGCATGACGAACATTTAAGATTGTTCCTATAGTGTCTATGAGAAAACAATTCTTACAACAAACTATCAAAATGTTCTTGTTACCAATCGAAAATTCATTATTTGGGACATATCATATTTGGTGAAGGTATCACTGTGGATCTAGTGAAAGTTGAGGCTATTATGGAATGTCCATCACTGAAAAATGTACAATAATTACATATATTTATGGGTTTAGCAGGATATTAATGACGATTCATAGAAGGTTTTTCGAAGATAGCAAACCCAATCACAAAATTGGTAAAGAAAAACAAAAGTTCGTTTGGACAGAGAAATGTGCAAAAGAATTTCAAAAGCTTAAGGATGTGTTCATTACAACACCAATACTCAAAGTCCTTGACATGGAAAAGGAATTATTGGTGTGCACGAACACATCCAAGGAAGGTTTAGGCGGAGTTTTGATTCGAGATGGTCGAGTAATCGCTTACATTTCAAGGAAATTGGGAAGGCATGAAGAGAACTATGCAATGCATGAATTGGAATTATTAGCAATTGTATATGCCTTAAGAGTTTGGATACATTATCTGATTGGATGAAAATTTGAATTAAGGACAAATCACTGTGGATTGCATCATATATTTACGTAGACTGCCTTGAACGCACGACAGAGGAGTTGGTCAAAATTACTTAGCGAATACGACTTTGAGATTACTTACAATAAAGGAATGATGAATAGAGTGGAACATGTGTTGAGTCGAAGACCACACATATTATTGGTAATACCTCTTAATATGAATCTTTGAGAAAATATTCTAAATTTATAGATCGATGATGAATGCTATAAAGAAGTTAAGGATAATATTGGATGAAATACCATGATGGTATCAAAGTTTGAAGGTTATTATTTAGACAACGATGGATTTTTGAGATGTAATGGAAGAATTTACGTACCACCTAATGAAGAATCAAGAAGTTTGATCTTGATAAAATCTCATAGAGAAGTGTACATGGCTCATCCGGGAGTCACGAAGATGAAGGAAAAAATTAAGCCTTTATTATTCTGGAAGGGAATGAAAGAAGACATAGTTTCTTACATGGTGAGATGTCTATAATGTCAGCAAGTGAAGGATGAACATATACATCCAACATGATTGTTATAGCCACACACTCTTCCTAAATCAAAATGAGAATTCATTTCGATGGACTTTATTGTTGGATTTCCATCGATGACAAGTAGACACGACTTGATTTTTTTGGTAGTTGAAACTCTGATGAAGAGTGCACACTTTATTCTAGTGCATATGATGTTTCAGGAACCATATGTAGCCATATTGTTTTTTAATGAGAATATAAGGTTACACGGAGTAGCAAGAAGGATCATATTTTATCAGGGATTAGTGTTTACAGGACGGTTTTGGACCAGTTTCCAAGAGGCTTTGGGAACACAACTAAACTTTAGTACAACATATTACCTAGAGACAGATGGAAAATAGAAAGAACAAACCAAATTTTGGAGGATATGTTGCATATATATGTAATGGACCAACAAAATTTTTGGGAAGATTTCTTGACACTAATAGAGTGTGCATACAACAACTATCAGAGTACCATTAAGATGGAACCGTTTGAGTTTCTTTAAGGGAGACCATTTCATACGCCGTTGAGTTGGGACCAACTTGATGATAGGGTCCTGGTAGGACCATAAGTGATTCAATAAATGGAAGAATAGATTCAATAGATAAGATAAAGGATTAAAGAAGCACAATATCATCATAAGGTTTATGTCAATGCGCATCATGTTGAACTCAGTTATGAATATGGCGATAGAGTTTTCTTGCGGGTGAAATCGCACACGAGTTCAATCAATTTTGGAAAGTTTGTTAAACTATCTCCTAGGTTTGTGGTACCTTTCAAAGTTTTGGAAAAGAAAGGACTCGTGGATTATCGACTAGCGTTTCCTGATTCTTTGAGGCATATGCACGTTTTATTTCATGTATTTGTATTGAGACATTATATTAGTGATCCTTCACATGTTATTGACATGGGTTATTTGCAGGTGTTGGATGAGGCTTCTCTCATGGTGGAGCCAATATGCATTCTGGTCCATCGCATTCGACAGCTACGACATTGAATATTCAATTAGGTCAAGGTACAGTCGGACCACTATAGTCCAAAATCGGCTACATAGGAGGATGCATATGAGATGAATCAATAGTTTCATTACTTGTTTGATAGATTAGACATATAGATATATGTCTGATATTTTTATTTACTTGCATTTATATACTATACAAACTTCAGGACGAAGTTTAAAACAAGAGGGGTTGTATGTAACATCCCGCTCTACTGAGCACACGTTTTTCGACATATTCTTTGAGGACACTTGCGTGCAAGTGATTTGGTTATGATATATTATGATTTACTTTCGATTATGGGTTACATATGATGATGTTGTTGTGTTGTGACTTATTTTTATATTGATGTATATATATTGGTATATGTTATTGATAAGTATTCTTGAGTGTCCAGGGAACATGACAGGTTATGGATGTTGATGGCATCGATGGACTTCCTTGGACTATGGATTGAGTTAGGGAGTGAGTTGTATTTGTTTTAGTATTTAAGTTTACGCACATATGATAGATGATTTCTTTCGGTATGATTATGTATATAGATTATTGACACTATTTTTTTCATTAGATGTAGGCTCGACGATGTTTTCTAGTCTGACTTACATAAGGAGTAGAGGGTCCATTCACAGAAACCAGATATTGAGGGAGAGGTGTAGAAACATCCCTGTCATATCCTACTATCACTCACGACGTGTTTGTAATTGTAGGTTAACTATTACCTAGTTCGATAGGTCCACGATGTCGTGAGGGTGGACTAAGACAGTCGCTCATGAATATTTCTATGGATCATGCAATAAGGAAGAGTCTCCATTCCCAATAATCTCTTAGTATCTCACAAGGTCGATCGGGTGGAGTGTTGAATCCAAGGTTCGGACAAACTTCCAAAAGAAATCAAAGGAGTGTCACCCTTTGAGCATGGAGGTTTATCTTGAAGGGCATGTCGCATAATTAAAAACTTGAGTCAATAAATCTAGGTGGCATATAAAACATTGAAGTGATTAGACATTGTCAGATTAAAATAATTAATTAAACAATGAATTGTTAATTATAAATCCCAATAAAAGTCTAAGCCTAATTCTAATACTAAGCCTAACTCTAAGTTTAGTTAGGGGAATAAATTAAAATATTAAATAAACTAAAAGAATAGAGATAACTCAATTTAAGGTAAAATTTAGATAAATCTAAATATTGGATGGAATGCACATGTGTGCATGAAAATATTAAAAGGTATTTTTAAAATAGAAATAAATAAAATATGAGAGAATAGGTGTACACATATAATAGTATCTAGAGTCTGTCTACCACTTGTCTAACTAGAACAAGACTCCTAATCCAACTCTAACTAAAATCCAGTTAGGATACACTCATTAAATAATAATTTGGGCAACAAAGGGAAAACTAAGAGAGAAAATATGAACTCATCGGGTAATGTGAGGAAAAATAGCTCTTTAAATAAATAAAAATGGTATTTATTTGTGCAACTTGGGGAGAGTGTGACAAGTGCGTGGATGAATATTACTAATTAAATTAATTAAAAAGATAATTAATTGTGCATGAGGACATGTGTCATTTGGAATATTTCTATAAAACAAATGGTTTAGAAGGAAAATGGATCACACTTATTCTTGGTAAAGTTATGCTTACAAAATGGTTTTGACTGTGTTTTACCTGTGAGAGTTGGGATACCAAGCTTGTAGAAAGTGTGAAATATCTACCTTTTGAGGCAAGCCTTGGAGATATTGTTTTTTTGTTTCTTGTGTGTGGCCCCTTTGTGGATCGAGGTGATAAGGGGGAACAAGAGTACCCATAGAATTGGTTGGGACGTACCAGTGAAGTCTCAATGATTAGCAATGCAAGGCATTGAAGGGATTCCTCAATTCTCCATCTTCAACGGTTCTGGTTTTTTAATTTGAATTTTTAATTGTAATGAGAGTAAATTGTATTTAGAATTAAGTTTGTTCACTGCCATTTTATTTTAAAAATAGAATTTTAGAAGTTAAATTATCACTACCAAATTTAAGGTATAGCTCCTGAAATTTGAAATTCATATGGATGTATTCAAGACATTTGAATTTCTGGAAAGAATTATACTTTATTGCAATTTATGAGAATGGATTTTGTTGTTAATCATCTTATATTTAAGTTCTTTATGAATTAAAAAAAAAAAATGTGTTCATTGTTGAGGAAACGATATGAAATGATCTTACTCAAGCATTTTCAGACTCTACTTGGCTAAAGAAAAGTAGATGGGAATATCACCCTATATTTATAGCCAACAAAAATAACATCCTAACTCACAAGTATTAATTACGAGTGCTTAGTCTAGTCTTTTATCAATAATAA
This sequence comes from Picea engelmannii, assembly GCA_009831015.1. Taxonomy (NCBI): domain Eukaryota; kingdom Viridiplantae; phylum Streptophyta; class Pinopsida; order Pinales; family Pinaceae; genus Picea; species Picea engelmannii. The sequence continues at coordinate 811,459 of ML778279.1, forward strand.
ATGTTGTTGGAAATTTAGTTTTATGTAATTTTATGAACATATCAGTTGCTAAATAAATGTAAAGATAGAATTAAAGTCACCAAGATGATAATCAATACAGATGAGACATAAAGAAATCCTTTATTCCACTCAAATTCACCAAAGAGTCATTTTCTTTACAAAATCTCATACATAAATTTTGGACCAAAGTCAAACATATACATCCCCGATGGAACATACAAAAGCACCTCTGACAGAAAACCAAAACTGAACTCTAAAAGCTGGATCATCTTGCCACAGATTACTGCCCACTAGAATTTGCACAATAGCCTTTGTGAGTCATGAAAACTAATTCACAAACAAACAAGTCTACATAGATTATCAAATATAGATCAACACCTCTGAAAAACAAGTGTCTGAATGATGTAATTCATCGTTGAATATTGTTGTCTACAATAAGAACTTGTTATCATAAAAGAGAATTAGGTTTGTGATGAATAAATGAATGAATGAAAACTGAACTATCTCAACATAAACTCAAAGATAAAACCTTAGTATGATTTTTCTTCTATCTCCCTCTTGTTCCTCCCTTTCCTTTTTCTTTTAAACAATTTAGAAATGGTTGAAGTAGTTGAACCAACTCATTAGTTAAGTTAATTAAAAGACTCAACCAACTTTAGTTAGGGGGAACAGTAATAATCATAATAAGGGTTATAAATAAATAATAACTAGTACGTGGGACCCCTTGTGACTCCCATTAGTTCTTAACAATCAGAACATAATGGTCAATTAAGAAAAAAATAACCTCCTTGTGACTCCTATCAACATATTTTCTTTTGGAAAATTTATCTCATGATATTTGAAATTATTTTCAAAAAATATTACTCATATATCCAAAATAAAACATGTCCAAAAATTCCTGAAGTCAACTCTCATCAACAATAGATAAAATAAAAAAACTCAAAAGCCATATTTCCCACTCTGAGATGCAATCTTTCCTTGATTGTTGTTGTCACCCTTCGATTTTCCTGAATTTTCCTTTGGCTGCACTGAGCCTTTAGGCCTAATCTCACTGATCACGTGGGAACAATCGTCCCTCAAATGCATCCAGGAAGACACGGATTTGTCAGAGCCATCGAAGCGTGAGGAAGGGGCAGCAATGGCTTTTCCTTTGTCAAGGGCATGTACTCGATTGTAAACCTTTTGCTAGCATGAGAGGACTGCACTATTGAGTGGGGAGCAGCTTGGACAATGGGGTTAATAGGTGGAGGAGAAGATAGGGATAAATTAGGCTGGCCAGGATGTTGGGAAATTGTCGGGTGGATAATCTCTTTCCATCCATCATTTTTAGGGACCTCAGGTTGTAATGAGATGTGAGGAGACACAGGGATACCAAAGGCTTGCAGAACTTGGAAAGGAGGACTCTAGGGCTTGGGTTGGACCACTCCTTGCCCAATCTAATTGAAAAATATGGCCTGAAACAAATGGCCAAGCTCTTGTGAGTCAGCATCAAAATGTATGGAGAACATGGGCCTTCTTGGGCCTCTGTTCCAATTACCTCTCCATTTGTTTCCTCGTCCATGGCTACCTTGGATGAAAAAACTCATTCTTGCATGCATTATTGATTAGGAAATAGTTTTTTATATAATCATACATGACAACTCTTAAAAATATGAAATAGATTTGGCTCAACAATGTATAAGACTCATGCAATCCAATCCATACAAATTGTATTACTATTTATCAATGAGCAGGGGGTCAATAAAGGGTCCTTGGATATGTGAGGGGTTTCTATTAAGCAAAAACATGATATGATGAGGGGGGGGGGAATACGATTACTTCTCAAAGACAACAACAATGAACTGCAAACCAAAGAAAACATCACTGTAGTTCAACCAAGACACTACTACTGCCAACTGCTTCAACACATAATTTTGCTTGACTATAATCAATTTTAGAACAGGGAGTGAAAAATGAATGTGGGAAGATGATGGGGTTGTAATTAGTGAAAATCAAAATAATGGTGGGGAATGAGAGCGGGTATCGTTAAAAATTTTAATAAAGTAATCCATATATTCATTTTGTTAAAAGGAGATGCACCAACCAAATGATTATTGTGACCAAATATAAATTATTGTATATTTAACTAGTTCATTGTTCATAATCAAATGTCCAACACAGTGCCATCAACAAGACAATATGCATTCCACAACAATCTGTAAGGGATTTATGTTCCTTTTATTTATAACAATTCTCAAATGTGTAATAGTAACCATTTCCACTTTGTTAATCATAAAAAACAACCACTGCCCACACATGTCCTCAATCATCAAATACACCCAAAGTCGTGTTTCAAAATTGCAATGAAGTTATACTGTCACTACAATTGGGCTTGTCATTTAAAATGCATGACATTCTTTAAACATACATAATGGCATTCAACCCAACAATCCAGATTAAAATTTCAAAAACCGAGATCGTCATTTAAACAAACAAACAACAACCACCATTCTAACACATGCTATGCACAAAATAATTCAATCATGGAAGTGTAATTATGTCATTATACAAGCCCAATTCAATGTGACCCTAAATAACCAAAAAGTTGGGCTATCCATCACACCAAACGAGGTATCAACATCATTACCTACTCCATAATGCCATAATCGAATTGCAACAAGTCGTGCTTAAAACTATGTGACTATCTCTAAGTACGGAAATCAAAATTATACATATCATACATAGTGGGAAGCCACCCAAAACACCATGATGCGACATTCCCATTTTACAATTCTAAACATAGAGTCACATTATTAAGTTAATCCATCATACTGAGATATCAATCTAATATAGTATTGCTTCAAATCAATCAAACTGCAATCAACCATGTTGTGTAAAACTCAGGTTCACCCCTAATGATGCAATCAAATAATCATAATGCAAACAGTGGATGTATTTTCTACAGTCATCCTGGTTTCAATAACCACTTGGCCTCCCAAAAAAATCATAGTTACAATGACCATTTATTTGTGGTGTAGGAACACCACACACACAAATGGAGTATGCGTGATCATCATTAAGCAATTGTAACCAATGCCAAGTGAAACATCCAAATAATCTTTAGCGCAAAAATACAATGAATGTGTATCAACCAATCAACCGATTCAATGATGAGCCTATACTTGGATTGTCGTAACAATCAACAACCAACCTAACATGTTGTGGAAACCACACATACCCACACGTCGACATGAAGCGAGGCTATGACCTTCTCAATTTAAACAATATTAGGTTATCAAACACAAGGAGAGTGACTGTGTATTTTGAATTGTCCAATTAACAATGCAGGGTTTGTACATTGTAATAAATAGGCAGTGACTAGGTACCAAAACCAACATGATTGTCACATAACCAACTGGGTGATCCTGTACTCAATTTAGTCGACAATATACAACCATCCAACAATAACCAAGTAGTAAACCCGACAGGCCATGCCGATCTTTTCTATCAACCCTCAGACCTGTAGAGTTAAGGGTTTTCTCCATGAAAAACTCAAGGAAAGATAGAGCCAACTCCTTTTAGTGGTGAAAAGCTCTGAGACCAAAGGTGCATACATAGATAGAACCACGACTTATTTGTGGACAGGTAACAAATCCTGTGAAAGGAGGGATATAGTAGAGGAGTGAGGCTCCAATTTGGCCTAGTAATGATACTTAACACACGCAGGGTATAACCCCCATGGCTCTCCAGTCAAACACCCACAATGATGAAGTGAATACAGGGCCGATAAAGAACAAAATAACCCATTGCATGACCTTTAGTGGTAAAACAAACCAATGCTCAAGTGAACAAACGCAGTGACACAAAGTACCTCCAACCATTAAAACCCATAAAATCCAAAGATTGGATATAGCAATGTGAATGCATTTGGACAAACAACCACCCAAGACCAAACAAAAACCATGCAACTAAACTAGTGAGGATAACAAAGATCCCTTATGGTTGCTAACACCCAAGATTATCAATAACACTATGAATTCAACATTATTGCAGAGAAAACCATCAACGCTTCATTCCAAAATCAACATTTTACACAGTTGCAATACTTTAAATAAAGCACAAACCAATACACCTGAGCCAATAATCATTTCATAACTAGAGCAGACTCATGAATGGCCGAATAAATACATCATGTAATCCAAGCACCTTAAAACGTGAGTTGGTCAAGCGGTTCCTCTCTGCTAAGAAATCAGAGCATAACCATAACAACAAGGTTGAACAATAGCCCGACTAGGGTGTCAGGGAACGGAAGGAGTAAGGGTGACGTGCAGTAAATGCACGTCACCTCCACCCACAGTCAATTAATTCAATAGTACATGCCAGCCATTAATCTATCAACAATTCATTTAAACCATGCATTGGAAATTGCATCTATTACTTGTCAAACACGCCACCCACATCATACCTTCCATTTCCAACTGACCAAATTACATATCAACTATATAATCCAATCAAGTGACCATGTATCGAACCATCTCCAAATTGAACCATCACCAATAGAGTGATCCATATCAACTTATGCGATAACATAATCACCATGCATATCAACTATATAACTCGAGAAAAAAATCACATAGTTATTAAATTAGTAGCTAGGGTAACAACAATCCATTAAAAATCGATGCATGTAGTATAGTATATATCATATTTTAAATTCTTCCCTTTGCATTTGTTGCATTGCTTTTCATTTCTTTCCAATTGCTTGTATGTGTTATTGTTTCTTTTGAATTGCCTTTTAAGTATTGTTACTAGCATGTCTGTTGTACAGGTGTCCCAAGAATAGATAACAATGGTATCAATGAATAGCATAGGTCGTAGTAACATAAGGAACAAATACTTCATAAGCCCAATCCACAGCCAATAAAAAAAAGATCTCATCAACTATGTAAGCAGTGTCAAACATCAGCATAAACATCAAATAAGGACCAGAACTGCTCTCCAATGTATAAGGGGATCCCACCTACTAGTATTATTTATCTTTAATAATAATAGGCTTTAGCAACACTTTGCAGGAAAAGATCCGTTGCGATTTCAATGGTCAACAAACTGGCGAATCCACAGGGAAATATGTTTTCAATAGATTTAAAACTTAGAACTCTTGGGTTTGTAGAACAAGAACAACAGGCCAAGAATATATAACCAGGAATATTATGCAACAGGGGGAAGTGAGTAGAATAAATGGAAAGATGATCGAGAATTTGGGAATAATTCATTAGAAGTGTTAAGTATGAAGGGTTCTTCCCACTGTATGCATAATGATTCAACACAGATATACTCTCACTGTAAGGAAAAAAAAATAGACTTTCTCTTAAAATCTCAATGGATGAAGAAATAGCAATAAGAAGCGGGAGATAACCAATTCTTTAGAAGACAGTAGTGGAAATATATAACAATTCAAGGGTCCTTCAGAGGAGACATCATAACAACCGTGTAGCTTGATTTTTATTTACTAACAATGCTTTACAGGAGTGTCACCGTGGAAGAATCGATCTAACAACCTATCTTGACCAAGTTAACTAAAAGATGAAAGGAAACAAAATCATGATAGAAGTAAAAAAAATAGAAATTAAAACAGAAAACAATAAAAGACAAAAATAAAGAAGCGGTTAGAAAAGCTTTGAAACAGAAAGCAGAAATTAAATTACTGTAAAGAGAAAATAAAATAGCACATAAATGAAAGAAAATCTAAGATATTAATAAACAGAAAATCCAATCAGTGTTAGAACTTTTCATGTTGGTCCCTCACAATATTTCAAGTGAGGACTGTTAGTGTTGTAGGAAAACAATTTCTTTTGTAACTCCTTCAAAATGTAAGAATTAGTGTTCAAGACAAAAGAAGTTTGGAAAGGACCCAACACTTGTAATTATGATGTAATTATCATCCCTTTGACACACATAATTAAATCATCAAGATAGATATGGAGATTGACATATTCATCGAGAGTTGTGTGCATAGGTCTTTTAAAAGCGGTGTCTGTATCAAGTAATCTATAAAGACGACATTGGTAAGACATGGTACCCCAATAAGTGATAAGAGTGGTTTTGAGAGAATTTTCCCCTTTTACCTTGATTTTCTTGCAACTAAACAAATTGTCAAGTAAGGGTCTTAACTGTGACTCTACAACCTGCTGCAGAACCATTTCCATACTGAGAGGAGGAAAAGGGTTTCTCATAATATCCTGACTAAAGGTGTGAAGATGAACGTAGTTTCTAATATGGTATGTGGCCCTTGAAGCAGGTAACCAATTTGGAACCCATTCAAGGTGGACTAAAATAATCCTAGACCTTAAGAAAATTCCCAACCCCCCTTGAAAGGTTGCTTTCAGTGAAAAGTTAACAAGTCCTTGTTTTTTCCTAGCTGGTTTCATAGTATGTTGAATAAGACCAGGATCAAAACCACGAATATCCTCATAAGACCAAGAAAAAACATTTTGAAATCCACCAAGTAGCTCGAAAGACCTCATCTCTTCTTTATCAGAACATTGGACATTTATTTTAACATTCGTTGAAGATTCAGGTGTCCTAATGTTCATGGAGATGGTTTCAACCACCTAATTTTGTAACTCCTCTTCTTTTTGTTTTTCTTTATTTCCTATATCACTCGATGAAAACGAACTCTCAAGAGGAGTCAAGCCCTCAGGGATTTTATTTTTTTCTATGGACATAATCTCCTCTGGCTTAAAAGGTTTATCTTGAATGAAAGTGAAAATGTTCTCATTGTTAGGGAGGGCCTACCAATATTCTACATTGTCAGAGATATACGGATGATATAGAGACTGAAAAGAACAATCAGGTCTGTGAGGTCAAAGTTGTTGATTAGGAGAAGCTACAAAGATATCTAATCGACCAGCCATTGAATTCAACTCTCTCTTAACATGAGTGATGTTAAAGGATAAAAGGTTCGAGATAAGCGCCCAAATAGTCTGGGAGTATCATTCCATCAGCTTGTCGCTAGGAGAGCACATTTTTCGTATCGAGTTCACAAGAAGCTCAAAATCTCAAAAAACTGAAAGGTGATCACAACCGAGATCAAGGATGTTTTCAATGCCTAATAATAAATCTTCGAATTCAACGACATTGTTTATAGAAGAAAACTCTAACCTGTAAGACAAATTATGAATTTTCCCTATAGGGGAAACCAAGACAATGCCAATCCCATTACCTTCATTAGAGAGTGAACCATTAAAGTGCATGTGCCACATATCATCATCTAAATCGGTTATTTCCAAAGAAATATTATCCTCTTCAGCAAAGATGGAATACACTCCTAGGTCCTCTTTGATATAGTAAAACTAGATTGCGGAACACTCTCTATGTAGGGTGAAATTCTTCCCTCTCTAAGGACTATAATGTTCTTACCATTCTGAGGAACAGATAAATGTGTCCCATCGAGTGAGAGGTATCCACCTGTTAAGTCTTTCCAATGCCTTCCCAATATAATTGAGTAATTTTTTACAGGCATATCAATTACTTGAATGTTGAGGGTTGTTCTTATCTCAAGATGAGCACATAAGACCAAGGTCACATCCTTAATCTCGCCTATGGTTGTTTGTTGTAGAATATTATAGGAGAACATTATTCTGGCGTTTTCTTTTGTACAAGACAAGCCTAGATCTTCCATAATAATCTTTGACATCACACTTTGGCCCGAACCACCATCAATGACGCAACAATGGGAAATTTTATCCATAATATTTACAGAAATATAAAAAGGGGGATTTTTTATAGGGTATCTAAATTTATGTACACCTAATTTATTTACATAAGACTCCTCTTCACTTACCTTTTATGAAAGACTGGATACAATGGAAGTTTTTCCTTCCATGAATTGTTTCATATGCATATATTGTTTAGGGACGACAACCATGTTGTTGTGCCTGTTTCGTCACTTTGGTGAGAAAAATAGAGGTGCTTGCAAGCTCAGTTGGGTTTGTTGAGCAGGACAGCTGCAAGGAAAAGAGTTAGGGAAAGAAAATAAAAGCTGCAATTAAGAATTAAACTAAGAAATGAAATAACAACTAAATTCATGAGCATAGGGACATAGAAACAAAAAGAACCATAAGACCCATGTCACCAATGTTTGAGGCTGATCTATTAGTGAAAACAAAGCACCAAGAAGAAAGGGGACTATGAGTCCCTTCTTCCTCCAAGGGAGGGCTCTTGGACCCCCACTAGCTAGCTCTTCTTACAATAAAGAAAAATGGAAAATGATGATGAAAGAACTCTTTACAAATCCACTCAATGGGTGAGGTGGATTTTCTAATGTAATGGTGCCAATATGCTCTTGACAAGGATGGAGTCCTCAAGACAATAGAGGCAGCATAAAATTACTTTGAATTCCTTGAAAAAATGAGGTGCATCCATGGATTTTTATAGCATTGCTTTGGGTTATTGTTTAACTACTTTGTAGTGTGAAAAGATGCCAATTAGGGTATTCCTAGGTCTTTGACCAGCCCACCAGTCGGATCCAGTCCAAATTTGAGGGTCAAATCAGCTTGGGAGCTGAACCATAAGTGGGTGGGAGGCCGACCACTCTCATAAATTCATCGTTTAGCAGGTGCACGGTTTTTTGCGATAACAGTCACACATCGTGTGCCTGTGCGTGATTTCTACGTTCCTGTTACGCGCATGCGCGCGTGCACCCAATGTCTGCATAGCGCTCTTCAATTTTTTACGACTTTGTATAGTTTTTTGACCTTTTTTGAATGTTGTGGTATTAATTCAAGACCATGGATGACTTCATCACTATTTGACGATGTTGAGTTCTTGTAACCATGTGCGAACGGAATTTCAGTGATAACACATGTCTAGGAGGGTTTCATCTTCTTTGATGTTGTCCAACTGATTCAAGATATTGTATTTGGAAGAGGGGAGAGGGGGAGTGATTCCTTGACTCTTGGGAACCTTTGGAACCTGGAGAATAGCAATAGTTGAGGATGATCTCGGGCTAGAAGAACTACGGGGAGGATCAAATTTTCCCTTGGGAGCATAGGCTTTGTTCCTAGTATTGATGACCATGACATCCTCTGGCTCTGAAAAATCTAGGACAATGATAGTAGCTTCTGGTATTTTACCAAAGATATTATCTATGGCACTCTTCTTTACCTCACATGTGGTTTCTTTGTGGTGTTCCTCACAAAAGTTACACCAACTCTAAGACAATATAGCCTTAGGCTGAAAATTATTTTCAATCGGATTCCTAAAGGGGGGTGCAGAAGAGGATTAAGCTCCAGGGGTGAGAGGGGAGACAATCCCCTTTCGCTCGAAATATATCATACGATTATTCATATCTTGTAGTAGCTATAAGAGGGTGGACATGTATGTTTGTCTAACCGATTCTCCCTGGGGAAGACCAGTTCTTTTAAGCTTTTCTTCATACTCTGAACAAGTATGCAGAGAAGAACCGAGATTATCAATGGATTTTTCTTCAAGATTATGGCGGTAGGGAGAAGTCAATGCATTGTAGTAATGCATGAAAGAGGTTTGGTTCTGAGGGTGGATCAGTTCAGGGATTGGATTGTATAACTTGGTGAAACGCAAGTTGAAAGACTTGATGGTCTCACCGTCCTTATAGGTGACGTTATTGTTTTCCCTTAACTTCTCGGTGGGGATTTTGGATTGCCCATAAGTGGATAAAAACCAATAGATTAACTCCTCCCAAGTAGACAAAATCTTAGGAGGAAGGTCAAAGAAGTTTATCGTAGCCTTTCCTTCCAAGGAATTGACGAACAAGTGCATGCAAGTGTTATTGTCGGTGGCCCCTATGTTATGAAAAGAATTATAAAATTCCACCAGGTGTTCATTTGTACTGACGGCGTTATTTCCTGAAAACTTAGGTAGGTTATCTTTAAACTTCGGAAGTGGACGAGTAGCAGGTGTTAGGTTAAGAGGAGAGGAAACATGCCACGGTGTGGTTGTGTTGTCTTCTTCGAACTGAAAAAGCCCATACTTTTTAATGACTTTGGTGGGGTTTGTGGTAGATTGGAAAGGAATATGGTGGCTATATAAGCTACCAATCATTGATGACGATGAGAATTGGGAAGATGAAGCACTTTCAGTGCCACTAGAACCAACACTAGATGTCATCTTGTGGATGATAGATGAGGCAAAGAAAGACGAACTGGATGAATCAGATAAAGTCCTCCTTAGAGCACTTTGTTGGGAAGATAACACAACATTTCTTGTTCCTATTTCAGTAATAGGATTGATTTCAGGTGACAAGCCTCTTCTTCTTCTAGAAGCGCAAAAATATAAGGACATGAAAGAAGGCCAAAACTTCAAGAAACAAAAGGTCACTGCTGATTTTTAGGCTATCTATATCTAGCTTCCAATTGTTCTTGAGCACTAATATCTCGTTCAATTGCTGCCCGGGAATGGTTAAGCTCAACATATATGTTGGCAGTTTATAAGATGGTATTCAACAGATTCAAGGCAATGCTAGTCTGATCTTGAATACCGGGCTCAATATTGGGCTACCTAGCAACAGGAACAATCATTAAGAATAAAACAATCAAAGAATCAAATTTAGAAAAGAAAGATGTATTAATGAAAATCGAGTATAAAAATTAACAAGAGAGATATCGAAGATCTCCTCAGTGGAGTCACCAAACAAATGTTGAGGACAAGATATGAAATGATATTACTAAAGCATTTTCAGATTCTGCTTGGCTAAAGAAAAGTAGACATGAATATCACCATATGTTTATAGCCAACAAAAGTAACATCCTCACTCACAAGTATTAATTATCACTGCTTAGGATAGTCTTTTATCAATCAAAAAGCTTGCTGGAAATTTACTTTTTTTGTAATTTACTGAGCATATCAGTGGCTGAAATAAATGTAAATATAGAAGTAAAGTCACCAAGATGATAATCAAGACAGATGAGACATAAACAAATCCTTTATTCCACTCAAATTCACCAAAGAGTCATTTTCTTTACAAAATCTCATACAAAAATTTTGGACCAAAGTCAAACTTAGACATCCCCGATGGAACATACAAAAAGACCTTTGACAGAAAACCAAAAATGAACTCTAAAAGATGGATCAACTTGCCACAGATTGTTTCCCACTCGAATCTACACAATATCCTTTGTCTTTGTTGCACCAATAACTTGCGCGCATTACTTTTGTGTTGCGCGCCAATACCCTCTGTGCACTGTTTTTGTATCGCACTTGGATATTCCACATGCATTTCGCTCTATACATTGTACCATGCTAAAGTTCAATATGCCTTACCATGTACAATAATATGTATGTCCCACCGAATACTCTATCGCTACCACGCACAAATACCTCCATGCACCCTTGCCCGCACTGTAGCAATACAACACATACTCCTACTGTGTGCGCACCAACCAATTTCATTGTGCCTCACAATACTGTGCACACCACGTGCCCCTTTACTATATGTATGCACTCCGTGCAATGCTAAATTTAGCACACACATCTCTACATATTATTCTTCCGTGCAGTGGCTCAATTTTCCATAAATGCAATATATTGTATAGCATACTGTAATCGATACCATATTGTAATCTCGTCTCCACTCATCTAGTTTGACACATTCAAGCTCAGTGTCGAAAAATGATGCTCTGATACCATACTGTAACAAACCCCATCCACCCACTGAATAGGGAATGTCACTTACTCAGACACTTAGCTTAGTTCTGACAACATAATGTAACACCCAGTATTCAACTGAGGTATGTCACATAACTTTTTCTTTTCTTTAATCTCTCTAAATATGTATATACACACACAGGCATACATACATATTGAACTTCATGCAATTAAACATATACATACAATTCTCTAGCGGAATATTCACATATAAAAGATAAACAAACAATTGTGTTATGTACATATATGATTTTATACGTTTTTCAGACTGATTTAACAGTGAACACAGACATGCAGTGTATACAGGGTATATCCTTAAACATACAGATAGTTATGTTGAACAACTGAGAGGGGGGGTGAATCAGTTGTCACCGTTCTTAAACAATTATGCTTCTTTTAAAATATTTACAAGGCACTCAATGATGATCACAATAATGCAGAGAAATGAACAATGGCACATTCAGCATCAGTCACATATATGAGAAACACAGAGACAGATATTTCCCAAGGAAACCCATACAGGGTAAAAACCTCTTCTTCTTTATATGATAAGTATTATTTACATTATTTACATTATCATACATTTGAGCACCAACTCATTGTGAGGATACAACCTCTGTTTTGCAGGCTGCAACTTGCTGAGAGCACCAACTCTCTGTTTTTCTCTAGCACCCACTAGAAGGAAGCACCAACTCCCTGATTTCTCTAGCACCAACTAGAAGGATGCACCAACTCCCTGGTTTCTCTAGCACCAACTAGAAGGAAGAACCAACTCCCTGTATTCAAGCCCCCACTTGAACCTCTGAGGACACCAGTCCTCCCTAGCACCTCCCAACCTCCCTGGATTATGAATACGAAATACTGAAACCTATTACAGTGATATAGTGTTCAATAACAGCTTACCAGTCATATCACTGTTCTGCAAGATTTTGCTACTCAGACTTCCTCACTGTCTTCCAGCATGCATCCGCTGCCCATTCTGTTCTTTTTATTTTTATGCTCTATGCACCATGTCCATTCACTGCACAATTCTTCTTTTGTTCTTTTCAGTTGTTCCACTCTGATCCTTCTTCATGCATGAATCACCTTCAACAACATCCACAACAATCCCAACAACAACAGCAACCGTGCCTCTTCTCTGTACTGTTTATTTATATATTTTGTGCACCTTACGCATGCAATGTGTGTAATGCCTCTGTATACTCACACTGTGCCAATATCCTCCACAACTCGAGTTCTCTGTTTGATCATCATCATGACTCTTCAGCTTCTCTGGCAGTTCAACCCTTGTGTTTATCATCACTAGGTGTTATGCCGAGATTCCTTTTTCTCTCTCGCAGTTGAGACTCTTCGTCTTCTCTGTTATAGTCGAGCCCATCCTTTCTGTTTTAGTTATGAGCTCCAACCCTCATCCAACTGTCAATTTCCTCCATGAATCATCTTCATTCCACTGGCAGATTCCATGTAACTCTTCAGCTCCTTTGGAAATCACCCCGAAGTCTCTTCGCATCCTCTGGAAGAAACCATCAGTGGTTTCTGGCAGTTACACTGTGACGTGTAACAATAGCCCTCCGATTATGCCTAGATTCACCTGCATCGTTGGATTAACTCTGACGGGTTCTTGTGTTATTTACCCGTTTCACACTTTCATAATTCAGAGATTCTGCGATGAGACATCTTGAGTCTCCATGTCACGAGTTTCGAAACTATGAAATGGATCTTTTCTATGCTAGCTCCTTCCTTTATATGACCATGGCTATGACCAAGCACTTATGCATAAAGCGCTTTCGCGATTTCGCCTTTCGTGAATCTGGAGATGAGGCATCTCAAATATCCAAGTCGCGATCCCCGAAACGCAGAAAATAAACTTGTCTTCATGTACTCTTCTCTTCAGCTCTTCGATGGTGGTACCACCGGCTGAGACCACGCGCTTGTGCATAAATTTCTTTCACGATTTCTCATTTCATGAATCTAGAGATGAGGCATATCGACTCTCCAAGTCGTGATCCCTGAAACCCCGAAATGGAGCTTAGATCAATGGTCCAGAACCCTTGGTGATCTGACGGTCCAGATCTTATCATGATTTCGCATCTCGCGATTCCTGTGATGGAGGTTCTCATCAATCCAAGTCTCGATACGCAAAGATCTGAGATCGATCTTAGATCAACAGTCCAAAACCCTTGGTGATATGACGCTCCAGATATTATCGTGAGTTCGCATATCGTGATTCATGTGATGGAGGTTCTCGTCACTCCAAGCCCCGATACACAAAGCTCTGAGATGGAGCTTAGATCAACGGTCCAGAACCCTTGGTAATCTGATGGTCCGGATCTTATCATGAGTTCGCATCTCGCGATTTTGTCCACCTTCGCGATTTTTCCACTTCGCGATTTCGTCCACCTTGCGATTTCATCACTTCGTGATTTCGTTGTCCTTGCCATCGTTGTTGTTTGCAATCGCTGATCTTTGCCATCACTGATCTTTACCATCGTTTTTATTTTCCATCACTGATCTTTTCCATCGCTGATCTTTTCCATTGTTGTTCTTTCCATCAATGACAAGCTTACTCCCAACTGTAAACCTTCCAACAATCTCCCCCTTTGGCATTGATGGCAACAAAGGAACCCCTTTTCTTTTCTCCCCCTTTGACATCAATGTCAAAGACAACATTCTCCCCCTGAGCTATTGCATTAATTTTAGGAGGTATCATATATGCAACCAATACAAAACTCCCCCTAATAGGATGGACTCTCTTAGATGTGAGATGGGATGACACCCAACTTCTGTCTGAGATATTCAAATGGTGTCTTTGCTAGAGGTTTAGTAAATATGTCTGCAATTTGTTCTGTAGTGGGAATGTAATTGACCTGAACAATCTGATTTGTGACCTGCTCTCTCAGAAAATGATATTTTATGGGAATATGCTTGGTCTTGGAGTGGAATACATGATTTTTATACAAACTGATGGCACTAGTGTTATCACAATGAATTGGGATCGGTGCAGTGTATTTTACCTCCAAATATGCAAGTGTCTGGATCATCCATAATACCTGAGTGAAATAGGTAGCAACAACAATGTACTCTGCCTCTATGGTTGATAAAGAAATGGAACCTTGATTTTTACTAAGCCAGGCTACTAAGGAGTCACCCAGGAAGAATGCTCCTCCACTGGTGCCTTTTCTCTCATCAACACAGTTTTCCCAATCTGCATCTGAATAAGCAGTCAGCTGAAGATTTTGATTTCTGGGATACCACAGACCATAATTCATTGTTTCTTTCAAATACCTGAATATCCTTTTGACAGCTTACAAATGACTCTGTTTAGGTGCAACCTGATATCTTCCTACCATTCCTACATCATGCATTATGTTAGGGTGAGATGTTGTGATGTACAACAGGCTTCCTATCAATTAATCACTATGATCTTTGATCAACATCATGTGAATCATCATCCTTGCTTAATTTACATCTAGTTACCATAGGTGTACCCACAGGTTTAGAATCTTCCATTTGAAACCTTTTCAGCATTTCTCTTAGATATTTTTCTTGAGAAATGAACATCCCTTCATGCCTCTGAGTAATTTGCAGACCAAGAAAAAATGACAGTTCTCCTATCATAGAAATTTCAAATTTAGACTCCATGGCAGAAGCAAACCATTGTACCAATGAATCCTTATTACATTCAAAGATGATGTCATCTACATAGACCAGTACAATGAGAAAATTATTATCCTTTGTTTTAATATACATATCGTTCTCATATATTCCTCTCTTGAACCCTTTGTCTTGAGATATGTATCCAATCTGTGATACCAGGCTCGAGGGGCCTGTTTTAAACCATATAAATCTTTCTTCAGCTTGCATACTAAGTTAGGGTTGTCAGATAGTTTGAAACCCTCTGGTTGTTCCATATAGACTTCTTCACTTAAATATCCATTTAGAAAGGCTGACTTGACATCCATTTGGTAGACTTTAAACCTTTTATGACAAGCATAGGAAAGAAACATTCTGATAGCTTCTAATCTTTCTCATTCAATTTATTCTTAAAGATCCATTTGGAGCCAATGACGTTTTTACCTTCAGGCCTTTGAACCATCTCCCACGTATTGTTTTTCTCAATCTGATCAAGTTCATCATTCATTGATTTAACCCAGTGATCATCTTTGTTGGCTTCATTGAAATTCTTGGGTTCTAGCATGGATATGAGAGCTATATGAGATTGTTCGGTGGTTTTGATTATCTTTCTCCTGGTTTGTAAACCTATGTCTTTTTCTCCAATTATCTTACTTGCATGATGATTCTTTTGAATGATTCTGGAGGAGGAATTTGTAGTTGACTGTTGATTTGAGTCTGTCTGAGTCTTCATCTGATTCAGAGTCTTTGTTTTCTGACTCTTGGACCTGTTCATCTTCAGCTTTAGTTGTGTCTTCTGTAGAAGACTCATTACTGTATACCTCTCTTGCTGGGATTCCTTCATCAATTTTTACATCAATACAGTCAACCATTTTATGCAACCTCTTATTATAGCATCTATATCCTTTACTGTTTGTAGCATACCCTAAGAAGATACCTTCATCAGCCCTGTCATCATATTTTCCGAGGTTCTCATCATTATTCTTTATGTAGCATTTACTCTCAAAGACTCTGAAGTGTTTGATTGAGGCAGGTCTTCCAAACCATAATTCATAAGTTGTCTTGTCACTTTGTGGTCTGAGGTGGGATTTTTTAAGCACATGGACAGTTGTGTGTATTTCTTCTACCCAGTAGGTTTGACCAATGTTCTTCTCATTCATCATTGACCAGGCCATTTCCTGCACTGTTTTGTTTTGCCTCTCAACAACTCCATTTTGTTGTGGAGTTCTTGGGATTGTGTATTCTCTCTTGATCCCATGTTCATCGCATAATTCCTTGAAGTCTCTTGACATAAACTCTCCTCCCCGATCTG
>ML778279.1:832044-897927 GCA_009831015.1 Picea engelmannii
AATGTAAAGGGAGGGATAAAACTCCAAGAGGAAGATACAATCCTCCAATATCAAGAGAGATTTGAACTCTCTATCCTTTCCCCTTCCTTCCACCCAAGAATATATGAGAGATAATAAAACTTTATTCAATTCTGGTCTGTTCAAAATACCCAACTTGTACAGCATGCCCCGGGCTCAATATTTAACATCTGATTCTGAAACTCGTACAAAAGAAACTAAAGTCCGTAATATTTCCAATGGAAGTGGTCCCACTACATTTGGAGTCTGTATGAAAAAGTTATGACTATTTTACCCCGAACACCTGTTTATTGACTAGTTTCAGGACTGGTCACAAACCCTATATTCCACAGAGTGTATCTCCATAATTATAGAGAATCAAGAGATAAAAATTTTACCAGAGGTACCTTGATATGTATTCTCAATACCATAGGGATTTCACCATCTGAATCGTTCTAGAAAACAAGTTATAGAAAAAATGGTAAGATGACGTGAAAATAACATACCTTAGAACACATCACCAAAAGACTTCATCCTCCCTTGAAATCTGGCCTTCTTTTACTTCTTCTTCCATTTGAAATTCGACTTGTATCAAATGAATGTATAATGATATCTATTTATACCATTTATGTCACTTCCTTTTAACATTAGGGCCGACCTGACACTTTCTTATTTTGTAATTATTTCCTTTAATTATTTTCAGGGCCTACATGTACTTCCTTTTTCAATTCACTTTGTCATCTTCAAAAATTCATTTCTCCTCAACCATGAGGATCCATCTGACGTGCCACATACCACCAGAAACATCATGATGTATACTATCCATCCATGGATGTTGTATCTGCATGTGCATTTTCCTTCATGTCCAAATACCTTCATCAATCTTGCGGTCCAAAACCCATGACTAGGGTTGACATCAATGACAACAACCAATATTCCAACACATAGTTATGATAGATGTAACATTCAATCTCATTGTTCAACAGGTCAAACTTATTGGTGCAGCGTTGTCTACTCATTGACTATTGATTATTTCTTGACCTCTTTAGTTGCATGTCCCTGGACTTAAATTGGCAATTGGCAATCAGTGAAGGTTTGTTACTTGGTTGCATCATTATTTGTTGTGGAAAGTATTTATTCCTTTGAAATATTAATTGCTCATGTCTAAGTCTTAAGGAACAATTTACAACTTTGTGACCAAAGTTAGCACAGTAGAAACAATAGCCATAGAAGAATTATTTGTACCTGGAAAATGGTTGTCTTCTTTGAGAAAATCGATTTCTTCTAGATTGATGATGTCGTTCAGTAGTGATAACATTACTTCTTTATTCTATAGATTCAGATCTGGGATATTTTTCCTTACTCGACCTGGGCGGCTTATTGTCTTCCTTTGTTTTTGTAGGATTTTTATCGTCATTGGTTGTAGTTTTGACAAACTTGATGGGTTCTTCATTTCCTGGCTTACCATTGCTTGATCCCTCTTCATACCCCAAGCCAGTTTTCAGCTTTGGATTCCTTTGTTGATTTAGAATGGTGGCCAATCCTTCTGAGGCTTTGATACTTGACAGATTCTGATTATACAAGGCTTGAAAATTTTCCATTTCTTTCCTCATTTTCACTACTTCTTATTCTAATGCTTCACATCTTGCCTTCTTTTCTGATAGTTGTTGTTTCAGAATCTCTTTGAATTTCTTTGCCTCGTCCAATTCTACTTTTAGTAGGCCAAGGTATTCATCAGGTTCTTTACTGTCTTTCTCGAACTGTATCAACAATTGTCTTTGCTTTTTGTTCTTGATTCTTAGTCTGTCAATCTCTTCTAGTGCACTGATCAGTTCTCCTTCCATGTCAACCACAACTTCTTCTTCATCACTTCCTGTGCTTTTATTATCATAATCCTCTTTGGCCATAAGTATGAAGTCATTTAGTTTATCTTCAATAGAGGAGTCATTCTCTTCATCATCTGAAGGATCATCATCATTGTTTACGCATAGACTTTTCTTCTTAAAGTTTTTCTCTTTAAAGAAATTTTTGTGTTTGTACTTCTCCTCATCATCACATGTCTAATCCTTTCCTTTGAGGGGACATGTATTTGAAAAATGACCTATCCTACCACAGTTGGAACATTTGAAAGGCAGCTTACCTTTGCATTTTCCTGATCCCTTCTTCAGTCTCTTCACAAATTTTGCTTCAATTTCATCGGGCTCAGAATCCTCATTCTTGTCTTATTTAAATGATGCTTCTATGGAGGTAGGTTTATATTTAACTATTCTCATTTCATATGCAGTCAATGTTCCTAGCAGTTGATCAAACCCCAAGGTTTTTAGATCATTGAGTTCTTCTATAGCAGAGACCTTCAGGTTGAACCTATCTGGGAGAGATCTTAAGATTTTCTAAACTAAAGAAGGTTCATCAATTGTTTCACCAAGTGCCTTCATTGCATTTACCATTTCTTCTACTCTTAGAAAGTATTTTCCAACAGTTTCATCTTCCTTCATCTTCAGCTATTCAAACTGTATTATGTAGGTTTGAAGCTTTGCATCCTTTAGTTTCTCATTACCCTCATAGCTTCTAATGAGTTTGTCCCACATTTCTTTGGCAGTTCCTAGGTGCATAATTTTTACAAATTTTGTTTCTGCAAGCCCACTCAAGATAGCATTCATAGCCTTAGCATTGAAGCTAAATTCTAGTTTTTCATCCTTATTAGCTAGCACAACTAGCTTTACATAACCAGTATCTACCACATCCCATACATCTTCACCTAACGACATTATGTAGGTTCTCATTCTAACTTTCCAAAAGGAAAAGTTTGTTCCATTGAATAGAGGGGCCTTATTAGTTGAATTTCCTTCATGGCTTGACATGTTTAAGCTCTAGGATCTACCCTTAGCTAAAAGGGGTTGGCTCTAATACCAATTGTTGAACAACTGAGAGGGGGGCTGAATCAATTGTCACCGTGCTTAAAGAATTATGCTTCTTTTAAAATATTTACAAGGCACTCAATGATGATCATAATAATGTAGGGAAATGAACAATGACACATTCAACATCAGTCAAATATATGAGAAACATAGAGACGGATATTTCCCAAGGAAACCCATACAGGGTAAAAACCTCTTCTTCTTTATATGATAAGTATTATTTACATTATTTACATTATCATACATTTGAGCACCAACTCATTGTGAGGCTACAACCTCTTTTTTGCAAGCTACAACTTGTTGAGAGCACCAACTCTCTGTTTTTCTCTAGCACCCACTAGAAGGAAGCACCAACTCCCTGGTTTAGCACCAACTAGAAGGAAGCACCAACTCCCTATGTTCAAGCCCCCACTTGAACCTCTGAGGACACCAATCCTCCCTAGCACCTCCCAACCTCCCTGGATTATGAATATGAAATACTAAAACCTCTTATAGTGATATAGTGTTCAATAACAGCTTACCAGTCTCATCATTGTTCTGCAAGATTTTTCTACTCAGACTTCCTCACTGCCTTCTAGCATGCATCCACTGCCCATTTTGTTCTTCTTCTTTTTATTCTCTGTGCATCATGTCCATTCACTGCACAGTGCTTCTTCTTTTCTTTTCAACTGCTGCACTCTGATCCTTCTTCATGCATGAATCACCTTCAACAACATCCACAACAATCCCAGCAACAACAACAACCGCGCCTCTTCTGTGTACTGTTTATTTATAGCTTATGTGCACCTTGTGCATGAAATGAGCGCAATGCCTCTACATACTCACACCGCGCCGATATCCTCCACAACTCGAGTTCTCTATTTGATCATCATCGTGACTCTTTAGCTTCTCTAGAAGTTCAACCCATGTGTCTATCATCACTAGGTGTTATGCCAATATGCCTTTTTTTCTCTCGCAGTTGAGACTCTTCGTCTTCTCTATTACAGTCGATCTCTTCCTTTTTTTTTTAGTTACGAGCTCCAACCCTCATCAGCTGTCAATTTCCTCCATGAATCATCTTCATTCCATTGGCAGATTCCATGTAACTCTTCAGCTCCTCTGGAAATCACCCCAAAGTCTCTTCGCATCCTCTGGAAGAAACCATCAGTGGTTTTTGGCAGTTACACTGTGACATGAAACAATAGCCCTCCGATTATGCTCAGATTCACCTGCATCGTTGGATTAACTCTAATGGGTTCTTGTGTTATTTACCCGTTTCGCACTTTCACAATTCGAAGATTCTACGATGAGACATCTTGAGTCTCCATGTCACGAGTTTCGAAACTCTGAAATGGATATTTTCTGCACTAGCACCTTCCTTTATATGACCATGGCTATGACCAAGCACTTATGCATAAAGTGCTTTCACAATTTCGCCTTTCGTGAATTTGGATATGAGGCATCTCGACTCTCCAAGTCGCGATCCCTGAAACGCTTAAAAGAAGCTTGTTTGCACGTACTCTTCTCTTCATCTCTTCGAGGGTGTGACCACTGGCTGAGACCATGCTCTTTTGCATAAAGTGCTTTCGCGATTTCGCATTTCGTGAATCTGGAGATGAGGCATCTTGAATCTCCAAGTCGCAATCCCCGAAACCTCGAAATGGAGCTTAGATCAATGGTGCAGAACCCTTGGTGATATGACGGTCCAGATATTATCGTGAGTTCACATCTCATGATTCCTTTGATGGAGGTTCTCATCACTCCAAATCCCAATACGCGAAGCTCCAAGATCGAGCTTAGATCAACGGTCCATAACCCTTGGTGATTTGACGGTCCAAATCTTATCGTGAGTTCGCATCTCGCGATTCATGTGATGGAGGTTCTCATCACTCCAAGTCGCGATACGCAAAGCTCTGAGATGGAGCTTATATCAATGGTTCAGAACCCTTTCTTATCTGATGGTACAGATCTTATCGTGAGTTCGCATCTCGTGATTTCATCCACCTTCGCGATTTCGCCGCTTCACGATTCCGTCCACCTTGCGATTTCGTCACTTCGTGATTTTGCTGTCCTTGCCATCGTTGTTCTTTTCCATCGCTGATCTTTTCCATCGCTGTTATTTACCATCACTGATCTTTACCATCATTGTTCTTTCCATCAATGATAAGCTTACTCCCAACTGTAAACCTTCCAACAAGTTATTCTCACACAAGCAATAAAACCCATAAAATAACACATAAATGACAATGCAACATGGAATTCAACACATAAATGGTACTTATCTTGGTAGGAATGTCACCAACTACATGTAGACCATCCATGAACCTCCCAGCCTTAGACTACATTGTTCATTACTCTCAATAGTGAGTCACCCCCGAGCTGGGACTAGAATCCACCCAGGAAAGGGATTCCTAACTCGTCTAAAGGTTCACAGTCAACCAGAGAGACTCCCTCTCATGTGTTCACTCAACCACAGCCTACAACCTCTCCTTCCCCACATGCCTATCCCACCCAAGGAAGTGTGCCCCTTCTCTTCTCAACAGTCCTTCAACTGCCCCACTTCCCTTTCAGGGCTTCAACAACAGGCTGGACTGGAATTCTCAAAGCACTGTAGCTGCAGTTTATCACCTTCAGTAAATTGATCCTCAACAATTCCCTCAATCAGAGAATTGCTCACGGGACTAACAACCCACCTCTTCAATCTTTCTCCCAAGATGACAGGTACACCAACAGGAATGGATATGAATCTGGTCGAGGTATGGTGATAGGAACATACGAGGTAGCTCAAGGACTGACATAATGTATCGTGGATATTTGTTCACTGGTCGAAGAAAAAAAAAGGTAAGATTCCCCTCTTCACAATGGTCAATCCCCCCAAAGGAACTAAGTCTCAGCAATAAGTATGCATGTCTCCAACTTGACACTTGTCATGTTAGAAGCTACTCTGATACACTTGTCCCCTACTTTAGGACTTAGGATAAATTAATTATCTGTACTTTATGTTTTTAATAATTATTAATATAATATTTATTTTCGGCTTTAAGCTCTCTAGCTTAGCCCTGTTCTTAGCAATGTATTTTTATATTAATCATGATATATATACAAAATGGGCACTCTAGCCTTTAACATCTAGGCGCACTGGCCTAATTCCAAGACATAAGCATTATGGCTTATAATACTAGCTCACTAGCCTACAATGCATATTATATACACAAAGGTTTGCTGACCTTAATATTGCTCACACTTTAGTTACTGCGCACAATATCCGCTGACCTCAAGGTTGCATGCTCTTTACTTATTGTGCATTGTATCCTCTATCTTTAAGGTTGCGTGCACCTTAGTTACTACGCGCGGTATTCAGAAATGTGCACATTACTTCTGTTTACTGCGCAGTATATGTGCGCACCATGCCATGAAAGGTGTATTACAAAAATGATGTCTAAACAACTCACTAGATTAAATATACTTGAATTATATTTACATTTGGGTTCGGCCGAGGGATATTACAATCCGCTCCCCTTATTTATGCACTATCCTCAGTGCATCATGTAACCATATAAAACAAAATTCTCAAAATTCTTCAAAAAGATGTGGCTATTCTGCCCGCATTGCATCCTCATCCTCCCAAGTAGCATCTTCAGGTCCGTACTAGGTCCATTGGAACTTTACAAGCCCTATGACTCAATTCTGGAGTTGTTTGATTTTTCGATCCAGGATGTGCACCGGATGCACTTGGAAAGTGCCTTCTTGCTCCACCTGAATAGCATTCCAATCAATAACATGATTAGCATCAGGTATGCATTTATTTAGCAATGATACATGGAATACATTATGAATAGACATAGATGCAGGCAATGCAATCATATAAGAAACGGGACCAATCCTCTCTAGGATTTCAAATGGTCCACAAAATCTGGATGCCAACTTGGCGTAGTTTCCCAGCTTCAGGGAAATCATGTTAGATTTTACTTTCAGGAAAACATGATCACACACTTTGAATTCTCTATGGATTCTATTTTTATCAACATAACTTTTATGTCGGTCTTGGGTAGTTTTCAAATTCTGCTTAATTTTTAACATCTGGTCCTCCATCTCCTTGAGCAACTCTGGTCCGACTAGTGTTCTATCAGCTGGATTATCCCATCTTACTGGAGTATTGCACTTTCTCCCATAAAGTGCTTCAAATGGGCTCATTTTCAATGATGCTTGATACCCATTGTTATAAGCGAATTCTACTAAATGTAGGTAGTCTTCCCATTTTGATGGTTTATCCATCACATACATTCTCAACATATCTTCTATCACTCTACTCACCCTCTATGTCTGTCCATCAGTCTCAGGATGGTAAGATGTACTAAAGTTCAGATTCGTTCCAAATCCTTTGAACAATCCTTTCCACAAATTCGAGGTGAATTTCGGGTCTTTGTCAGACACAATATTTTTAGGAATTCCGTGCAATCGTGCCACTTCCTTCATGAAAATATCAGCAACATCTGTTGCTTTGTGAGTAGTTTTTAGTGGAATACAATGGGCAACTTTTGTAAGCTTGTCCACCACTACCATAATCGAATCATGTATCTTTTTTGTTATGGTCAATCCCATAATAAAATCCATTTTCACCACTTCCCACTTCCATTTAGGAATGGGCAAAGGTTGCAGCAATCCTGCTGGGTCCCTATGCTTTGTTTTAACTTTCTAGCATTCCATACACCTAGCGATGTATTCTACAATTTCTCTCTTCATACCTAGCCAAAAGTATTGGCTCTTAACCACTGTTATGGTTTGTTGATATCCAGGGTGCCCTGCATAAGAAGCGTTATGCATCTCATGCAAAATTATACATTTCAAGTACTCAACATTTGGTATGAAAATTATGTTCTTGTGCAGCAGTATTCCATCTACTCCCAACTTATAAATACACATCTTTCGTGGTGTCTTACCTTGTTGTAGTTTTGCTATCAATTATTTGTATTGCAGGTCTATATTTGTAGCCTCCAAAATTTTTCTTTTAACATCAGTCTATACATGTTCATGGCTATAGCATGAAGCTCATACACCCTCCTGCTCAGTTCATCTACCACTCTATTTTCTTTCCCTTTGATATGCTTTATATCAAAGTCATATTTTCTTAGAAATTATAACTATCTACTTTGTCTAACATTTAGATTTGGCTGATCAAATAAATATTTCAAACCATTGTGGTATGTTCTTAACTCAAACCTTTTTCCCCTGAGGTAGTGTCTCCATTTCCTCAGGGCATGCACTATGGCTACCAACTCCAAATCATGAGTGGCATAGTTTCTTTCATGCTCCTTCAACTTCCTTGATTCATAACATATCACAAATCCCTTTTGGCTGAGCACTCCACCAAGTCCTTCATTACATGCATCTGCGCATACAATGAAATCTTCATTTGGGTCTGCAATCCTTAGTATTAGATCACTTGTCAATAATTATTTCAAATGTTGGAAACTCCTTTCACAGCCCGACATCCACTGAAACTTCATACCTTTTCTTTGCAAGGAAGTGATTGGGTGTGCTATCTTCGAGAATCCTCCAATGAATCTCATGTAGTAGCCTACAAGGCCCATGAATGATTTGACCTCTGTCACATTCTTTGGCATTGACCATTCTCTAATGGCTTCAATCTTCTTGGGGTCCACTGCTATCCCATCTTTTGAGATGATATGCCCCAAATAATGAATTTGTTTCGAATAAAATGGGAACTTGCTCAATTTTTCATACAAATGATGCTCCCTTAATACTTGCAACACCATCCTCAAATGATGTTCATGTTCTTCTTTTGTCTTAGAGTATATAAGAATGCCATCCAAAAAGACAATGACAAACTTGTCTAAATATTCTCGTAAAACACCATTCATTAAGCACATGAAAACAACTAGTGCATTTGACAACCCAAATGGCACCACTATGAACTCATAATGACCATACCTTGTCCTAAAGGCGGTCTTGTTGATATCCTCCTCCTTGATTCTTACGTGATGGTATCCCAATTTGAGATCTATCTTTGAAAATATATTTCCATCCTTCAATTGATCAAAAAGATCATCAATCCTTGGCAGGGGATACTTGTTCTTTACAGTCAATCTATTCAACTGTCTGAAATCAATGCACAATCTTAACATTCCATCTTTATTTTTCACAAACAAGAATGGGGAACCCCAAGGTGATACACTTTGGTGTTTATTCCCCTTCTTCAGAATTTCCTTAAGCTGCATTTGCAAATCCTTCAATTCTTGTGTACTCATTCTGTACAGAGTCTTTGACACGGGAGCTGCTCCTAGTGTCAGATTTATAGAAAAATCAAGGTCTCTCCTGGTACTAACTTGAATACATCTTCAAACTCTTCCAGGACTGCATAATTCTCCAAATTTGGCACCTTGTCTTTAGGTCTCTCCTCCATATGAGTTGCAAATATTTGACATCCTCTTCTATAACATTTATTTAGCTGCAAGGCTGAAATTTCTCTAATGGTTACTTCCACGGGAATTCCCTACACTTTCCTTTGGTTCCCTTCTTAATCCAAGCAAGTGAATTCTTTGTTATGACAATCCAATAGAGCATGATGTGCGTCCAACCAATCCATCCCAATTAAACAGTCATAGGAACCTAAGGCTAAGATATTCAAATCTTCCTTGGTGTTCAGTCTCTTCAAGTCCATGAGACATGACTTAACCATCTCATTAACATTTCTTTTGGTTCCTATAACCAACTGTACTGACCAAGATTTTCCATGCCTGTTTCTTGGCAATTGCAAACTTTCTATCATCTTAGGATCTATATAACTATGACTAGCTCCCGAATCAATTAAAATAGAAATGGTTTGGTTGTTAATCATACCTTCCACTTCAATCATGTGTGACTGATATTTTTCTTGCTTGTTATCCATGGATTCATAGATCCTTGGCACATTTATGTCCATGTCCTACATTGTTTCAGCTTGTTGTACATTATAAACAGTCCTTCATTTTTCACCTATATGAGGACAATATTTGAATCTATGATCTCCTTTACAACCACAACATTGAATAGGTGGATGCCTTGGCCTTTGGCCTTCTGCCTCTATCATTTTGGGCTCTTTATAAGTTGGCGGTCCCTGTGGACTATTTCTTAAGAATGATGGTTTAAATCCTTTCTTCCTCTGATCCACCTTGAACTTCTTTTTGTCTTCCCAAGCTTTTTGGAAAGTTGGCCTTGATTTATGCTGATCATATAGACATTTATCTCACCTTACTGTCTCTTCCAATGTATTGGGATCGTCATATTGTATTTTGTCACTGATGAATGTTGGCAACCCACTCAAATACCTTTGAATTTTAACTGTCTCATCCTTGATGAAGGAGACATACTTCAGTAGTTCTAGGAATCTTCTTTCATATTTATCTATGGTCATACTTCCAAGTTTGAGTTCAAATAACTCTTTCATTTTCTTGTCATAATACCTCTTAGTCAAGTATTTCTTCTCAAAATACTTCTTAAATTCTCTCCAAGTAACACTCTTCTCTTTAATGTGTTGTACCTGCACAAGCTGATCCCACCACATGGATGCCTTTCCTTTGAGTTGATAGATGGAAATTCTACACTCTGCATGGGAAGAATAATTGTGTAATTGAAAATACTTCCTCATGCCCAACAACCATGTTTGTGCATCTTCATCCTTCTTGTCCTCACCATCAAATGTAGGAGGTTTGATTTTGTTCATTTCTCCTCGTAGCTCATCCACCCTAAACATCTTATGTTGTCTAACAGGGGATGGACTTGTGCTACTACTTACTCTTTTCTTGGAATGATTTCGGGAGTGATGGTGGTGTCTGCTAACATTTCCTGATCTCTTTTTCTCATCTGAATGTTTGTGACTTCCAGATTTGCTTGAGTAACTTTCTTTTTCCAATTTATTTTCTATTATGTTCAGACTTTGCAATAACTTCATGTTGAATTGATCCTGCTACTCTTTGCCTCTCATAAGCCTTTCATTATCAGCTTTATGGCTTTCGACATCCTTTTGAAAAAATTTAATAGTCTTTATCATATTCAAGATTTCATCCCTTTCCTCTCCATGTCCATTGGAGTTTGTTCCTTCAATGTCCAAATGGACATTCATCCCTCTACTCTCATATTATTAACTATAGTTTCCTTGTGTCTCTTCCATTCCTATGGACTCGGTACTTGATCTGATCTGATCTAGTTGTTGTTAGTTCTGCAAAATGTGCAACCATTAAAAATTATCAGTTTAACTAAATCAACAATCCACGAGAAGTATGAACTATTTCGGCTCAATAATTATATCAAAATTATCTTTTCTGATTTCTTGGTGTTGCCACCATGACAATTCTCAGACATGACCCAAGTTTTGAGAACTTATCAAGAACTATATCATCGCGCAGAGATACATCCGATGCAAGGTGGTTTACTGAAACCACTTTTGCATAAGTTCCGATGTCACCTGCTTCAATATGTCAAATCCACCATTCGTGGCATGGGTGATGATTAGTAGGATCACTCTGTCTCATTGGCTCATACATCACAGCCGTTTGAGTTAGGTGAACACCGCCATGTAACAGGCCCAAAAATTTTAATCATTCGAATTAGATTAGCCGAGCATGGAAACCCATTGCACTTGTGCGCAAGTCTGTCAGGGATTCATGATTGAGGTTCTATAATTACCAACTCTCGAGTATGGAAGAATCATCTTATCCATCAGCGAGCAGTCTCCAAACTGGTTCGAACTTCTCATCTCTGCAAATGTATTTCGGTGTCCACAAAACTAAGGTATATGGACCCAGTTAAATCCAATGAGACTGGTTATTCAGGCAACATGCTAAATTGTCCTGCGAGTACGAAGGAAAAGGTAGTCGCGCAGATACTGGTGACTAAATTTCACACAGTACCTGCTACTGATTCGGGATTGGAAATCATGTTGAATCCAATCATGAGGGATCTGGTTATCAACAAACCAGCTGCCAAGAAGAAATTAAGCAAGCGATAGAAGAAATAACTCGTCGCTGAAGCGGCTGAGAGTGTTGGAGAGAATCAACCAGTCTGGTTAGATTATTTAAAGGAGGAGCTAGGTAAGCTGAAATGAGCCCTCAATACAATTGAGTATATTTCAGTGATTTTTGGACAGATGATAGTAGAGGTAAGGAAGCTCCGAAGATGATAGACCTGTTCTTGTACGGTCTCTTTGAATAGGGCCATTGTTATTTTGAATCATCCCCTTTTGTAATTTTTTATTTTGAATGAATATACAAGCGCAGAAGCGGATTTTGTACTATTTAAGACAAGATTCCACTGATGATGTTGTGAATCTTGTTTCCTTTAATATTATGTGTCTTCTTGTAACTTATATTTCACTTTCAACTGTTTGAATAAAACCCATAATTCATCTCATTCGATTGACTCATTTTAAATAATACTAATGCGGTTGTGTATTCCTCTTTCTTTGAATACTATGTAAATTTTTCTAATTAAACTCAGGCTCGTCATCTTAATTATCTTTTCAGACAATTTTGCTCACATAAAAATTCAACCTATGTACCTTTATTTATCATGCAAACGACTTTATAAGGTAAATCATGTTTCTACGCACCTGTATCAGCTATACATTTCCTCTTCGTTGTGCCAATAACTTGCGCGCAATACTTCTGTGTTGCGTGCCAATAACTTACGCGCACTACTTCTGTGTTGCGTGCCAATATCCTCTACGCATTGTTTTTGTGTCGCACTTGGATATTCCACATGCATTTCGCTCTATGCATTGCACCATGATAAAGTTCAATATGCCTTACCGCAAACAATAATCTTTATGCCCCATCGAATACTATGTCGCTACTGCGCACAACTACCTGCATGCACCCTTGCCTGCACTGTAGCAATACAACACATACTCCTATAGTGTGCGCACCAGCCAAATTCACTGTGCCTCACAATACTGCGCACACCACATGCCCCTTTACTATGTGTATGCACTCTGCGCAATGCTAAATTTAGTGCGTGCATCTCTACATATTATTCTTCCGCTCGATGGTTCAATTTTCCATAAACGCAATATACTGTATACGATACTGTAATCGATACCATACTGTAATCTTGTCTCCATTCGTCTGGTTTGGCCCATTCAGGCTCAGTGTCAAAAACAGATTCTCTGATACCATACTGTAACACACCCCGTCCATCCACTGAACGGGGAATGTCACTTAATAGACACTTAGCTTAGTTCTAACAACATAATGTAAAACCCAGTATTCAACTGAGGTATGTCACATAATTTTTATTTTTTTTATCTCTCTAAATACATATATACACACACAGGCATACATACATACTGAACTGCATGAAATTAACCATATACATACAATGCTCTAGCGGAAGCTTCACATATAAAAGATAAACAGCCAGTTGTGTTCTGTAAATATACGATTTAATACGATTTTCAGACTGATTTAACAATGAACACAGACATGTAGGGTATAGAGGGTATATCCTTAAACATATGGATAGTTATGCTCACACAAGCAATAAAACCCATAAAATAGCACATAAATGACAATGCAACATGGAATTCAACACATAAACGATACTTATCTTGGTAAGAATGTCACCAAATTCATGCAGACCATCCACGAACCTCTCATCCTTAGACTACATTGTTTGTCACTCTCAACAATGAGTCACCCCTGAGCTGGGACTAGACTTCACATGGGAAAGGGATTCCTAACTTGGCTAAAGGTTCACGGTCAACTGGAAAGATTCCCTCTTAGTTGTTCACTCAACAATAGCCTACAACCTCTCCTTCCCCACATGCCTGAACCACCCAAGGAAGTGTGCCCCTTCTTTGCTCAATATTCCTTCAGTTGCCCCACTTCCCTTTCAGGGCTTCAGCAACAGGACAAACCGGAAGTCTCAGAGAGTTGTAGCGCTATTTTATCACCTTCAGGAAATCGATCCTCAACAATTCCCTCACTCAGAGAATTACTCATGGGCCTGACAACTCACCTCTTCAATCCTTCTCCCAAGATGACAGGTACACCAACAGGAATGGATATCAATCTGGTCGGGGTACGATGGTAGGAAGATACGAGGTATCTCAAGGATTGACGAAATGTATCATGGATACTGGTTCTCTGGTCGAGGGAAAAAAAATGGTAAGATTACCCTCTTCACAATGGTCGATCCCCCCAAAGGAACTAAGTCTCGGCAATAAGTATGCATGTCTCCAGCTTGACACATGTCATGTTGGAAGCTACTCTGATACACTTGTCCCCTACTTTAGGACTTAGGATAAATTAATTATCCGTACTTTATGTTTTCAAGAAATATTAATATAATATTTCTTTTCGGATTTAAGCTCTCTAGATTAGCCCTGTTCTTAACTTTAGGCCCTCACTTTCCCTATTTGGTGGAATCTTGTCCCCCTTCTCTTATATCATGGTCGGTCTACACGCAGTGATGTATTTTTATATTAATCATGAGATATATACAAAATAGGCACTCTAGCCTTTAAAATCTAGGCGCACTAGCCTAATTCCAAGACATAGGCATTCTGGCTTATAATACTAGCTCACCAGCCTATAATGCATATTATATACACAAAGGTTCACCGACCTTAATATTGCGCGCACTTTAGTTACTGCATGTGGTATCCGTTGACCTCAAGTTTGTGCACTCTTTAGTTATTGTGCGTTGTATCCTCTATCTTTAAGGTTGTGCGCACATTAGTTACTACACGCGGTATTTAGAAATGTGCACATTACATCTATTTACTACGCAGTATATGCGTGCACCATGCCATGAAAGGTATATTACAGAAATGATGTCTAAACAACTCACTAGCTTAAATATACTTGGATTATATTTACATTTGGGTTCAGCCGAGGGATATTACAATCCCCTCTGCTTATTTATGCACTATTCTCAGTGCATCATGTACCCATATACAACCAAATTCTCAAAATTCTTCAAAAATATGCGGGTATTCTATCTGCATTGCATCCTCATGCTCCAAAGTAGTGTCTTCAGGTCCGTACCAGGTCCATTGGACCTTTACAAGCCCTATGGGTCGATTCCAAAGTTGTTTTATTTTTCAATCCAGGATGTGCACCGGATGCACTTGAAAAGCACCTTCTTGCTCCACCTGAATAACATTCCAATCAATAACATGATTAGCATCAGGTATGTATTTCTTTAGCAATGATACATGGAATACATTATGAATAGACATAGATGCAGGAAATGCAATCATATAAGCAACGGGACCAATCCTCTCTAAGATTTCAAATGGTCCATAAAATATGGCTGCCAACTTGGCGCAGCTTCCCAACTTCAGGGAACTCCTGTTAGATTTTACTTTCAGTAAAACATGATCACCCACTTTGAATTCTTTGTGGATTCTATTTTTATCAGCATAATGTTTTGTCGGTCTTGGGTAGTTTTCAAGTTCTGCTTAATTTTTAACTTCTGGTCCTCCATGTCCTTGAGAAACTCTGGCCCGACTACTGTTCTATCAGCTAGGTTATCCCAACTTACTGGAATATTGCACCTTCTATCGTAAAGTGCTTCAAATGGGCTCATTTTCAATGATGCCTGATACCCACTGTTATAAGCGAATTCTACTAAATGTAGGTAGTCTTCCCATTTTGATGGTTTATTCATCACATACATTCTCAACATATCTTCTATCACTCTATTCACCCTCTCTGTCTGTCCATCAGTCTCACGATGGTAAGTTGTACTAAAGCTCATATACATTATGAATCCTTTGAACAATCCTTTCCAAAAATTCGAGGTGAATTTTGGGTATCTATCAAACACAATCGTTTTAGGAATTTCGTGCCATCGTGCCACTTCCTTCATGAAAATATCAGCAACATCTGTTGCTTTGTGAGTAGTTTTTAGTGGAATAAAATGGGCATCTTTTGTAAGCTTGTCCACCACTACCATAATCGAATCATGTAGCTTGCCTTTTCTGGGCAATCCCGTAACAAAATCCATTGTCACCACTTCCCGCTTCCATTCAGGAATGGGCAAAGGTTGCAGCAATCTTGTTGGGTTCCTATGCTCTGTTTTAACTTTCTGGCATTCCATACACCTAGCGATGTATTTTGCAATTTCTCTCTTCATACATGGCCAAACGTATTGGCTCTTGACCACTTCTATGGTTTTTTGATATCCAAGGTGCCCTGCATAAGGAGCGTTATGCATCTCATGCAAAATTATATGTTTCAATTACTGGACATTTGGTACAAAAATTATGTTCTTGTGCAGCAGTATTCCATCTACTCCCAACTTATAAATATCCATCTTTTGTGGTGTCTTACCTTGCTATAGTTTTTCTATCAATTATTTGTAATGTAGGTCAGTATTTGTAGCCTCCATAATTATGATTTTAACATCAGTCTGATACATGTTGATGGTTGTAGCATGAA
Organism: Picea engelmannii; assembly: GCA_009831015.1. Taxonomy (NCBI): domain Eukaryota; kingdom Viridiplantae; phylum Streptophyta; class Pinopsida; order Pinales; family Pinaceae; genus Picea; species Picea engelmannii. Next base: position 848,381 of record ML778279.1, read on the forward strand.
TCTCATGCACCCTCCTGCTGAGTGCATCTGCCAATTTATTTTCTTTCCCTTTGATATGCTTTATATCAAAGTCATATTCGCTTAGAAATTCTAACCATCTGCTTTGTCTAGCATTTAGATTTGGCTTATCAAATAAATATTTCAAACCATTGTGGTCTGTTATTAACTCAAATCTTTTTCCCATGAGGTAGTGTCTCCATTTCCTCAAAGCATGCACTATGGTTGCCGACTCCAAATCATGAGTGGCATAGTTTCTTTCATGCTCCTTCAACTTCCTTGATTCATAACATATCACAAATCCCTTTTGGCTGAGGACTCCACCAAGTCCTTCATTACATGCATTTGTGCATACAATGAAATCTTCATTTGGGTCTGCAATCCTTAGTATTGGAGCACTTGTCAATAATTGTTTCAAATGTTGGAAACTCCTTTCACAGTCTGATGTCCACTGAAACTTCATACCTTTTCTTTGCAAGGAAGTGATTGAGTGTGATATCTTCGAGAATACTCCAATCAATATCATGTAGTACCCTACAAGGCCCATGAATGATTTGACCCCAGTCACATTCTTTTGTGCTGACCATTCTCTAATAGCTTCAATCTTCTCAGGGTCCACTGCAATCCCATCTTTTGACATGATATGCCCCAAATAATGAATTTGTTTCTAATAAAATGAGCACTTGCTCAATTTGTCATACAACTGATGCTCCCTTAATATCGTCAACACCATCCTCAAATGATGTTCATGCTCTTCCTCTGTCTTAGAGTAGATAAGAATGTCATCTAAAAAGACAATGACAAACTTGTCTAAATATTCTCGGAAAACACCATTCATTAAGCACATGAAAACAACTGGTGCATTTGACAACCCAAATGGCACCACTGTCAACTCATAATGACCCTACCTTGTCCTGAAGGTGGTCTTGTTGATATCCTCCTCCTTGATTCTTACCTGATGGTATCCCGATATGAGATATATCTTTGAAAATATCTTTACTTCCTTCAATTGATCAAAAAGATCATCAATCCATGGCAGAGGATACTTGTTCTTTACAGTCACTTTATTCAACTATCTGAAATCAATGCACAATCTTAACATTACATCTTTCTTTTTCAAAAACAAGACTGATGCATCCCAACGTGATACACTTGGGCGTATATACCCCTTCTTCAAAAGTTATTCAAGCTACATTTGCAACTCCTTCAATTCTGGTGTACTCATTTTGTAAGGAGTCTTTGACACAGGAGTTGCTCCTGGTGTCAGATTTAGAGAAAAATTGAGGTCTCTCTTTGGGGGTAGTCCTGGTACTTCCTTGAATACATCTTCAAACTCTTTCAGGACTGCATAATTCTCCAAATTTGGCACCTTGTCTTCAGGTGTCTCCTCCATATGAGCTGCAAATATTTGACATCCTCTTCTATAAATTTCTTCAGCTCCAATGCTGAAATTTCTCTAATGGTTACTTCCCTGGGAATTCCCTACACTTTCCTTTGGTTCCCTTCTTCCTCCAAGCAAGTGAATTATTTGTTATGACAATCCAATAGAGAATGATGTTGGTCCAACCAATCCATCCCAATTAAACAGTCATAGGAACCTAAGGGTAATATATTCAAATATGCCTATGTGTTCAGTCTGTTCATTTCCATGAGACATGACTTAACCATCTCATTAACCTTTCTTTTGGTTCCTGTAGCCAACTGTACCAACCAAGATTTTTGATGTCTTCTTCTTGGAAATTGCAAAGTTTCTACCATCTTAGGATCTATATAACTATGACTAGCTCCTGAATCAATTAAAATAAAAATGGTTTGGTTGTTAATCATACCTTCCACTTCAATCATGTGTGACTGATATTTTGCTTGCTTGTTATCCAGGGCTGCATAGATCCTTGTCACATTCTGCCCATGTCCTCCACTTTTAAATCCTACTGTACGTTATAAACAGTCCTTTATTTTTCACCTCTGTGAGAACAATATTTGAATCTATGATCTCCTTTACAACCCCAACATTGAATAGATGGCTACCTTGGCCTTTGGCCTTCTGCCTCTATCGTTTTGGACTCTTTAGAAGTTGGTGATCCCTGTGGACTATTTCTTAAGAATGATGGTTTAAATCCTTTCTTCCTCTGATCCACCTTGAACTTCTTTTTGTCTCCCCAAGATTTTTGGAAAGTTGGCCTTGCTTTTTGCTGATCATATAGACATTTATCTCACATTACGGTCTCTTCCAATGTCTTGGGATCATCATATTGTATTTTGTCACTGATGAATGCTAGCAATCCACTCAAATACCTTTGAATTTTAACTATCTCATCCTTGATGAAGGAGACATACTTCAATAGTTCTAGGAATCTTCTTTCATATTCATCTATGGTCATTCTTCCAAGTTTGAGTTCAAAGAACTCTTTCATTTTCTTGTCATAATACCTCTTAGTCAAGTATTTCTTCTCAAAATACTTCTTAAATTCCCTCCAAGTAACTCTCTTCTCTTTAATGTGTTGTACCTACACAATCCGATCCCACCTCATGGGTGCCTTTCCTTTGAGTTGATAGATGGAAATTCTACCCTCCACATGGGAAGAATAATTGTGTAATTGAAAATACTTCCTCATGCCCAACAACCATGTTTCTGCAACTTCATCCTTCTTGTGCTCACCATCAATTGTAGGAGGTTTGATTTTGTTCATTTCTCCTCTTAGCTCATCCACCCCAGACCTCTTATGTTGTCTGACAGGGGATGGAATTGTGCTGCTACCTTCTCTTTTCTTGGAATTCTTTTGGTAGTGATGGTGGTGCCTGCTAACATTTCCTGATCTCTTTTTCTCATCTGAAGGTTTGTGACTTCCAAATTTGCTTGAGTCACTTTCTTTTTCCAATTTATTTTCTATTCTGTTCAGACTTTGCAATAACTTCATGTTGAAGTCATCCTACTACTCTTTGTCTCTCATAATCCTTTCATTATCATCTTTATGGATTTGGACATCCTTTTGCAAATTTTTAATAGTCTCTACCATATTCAGGTTTTCATCCCTTTCCTCTCCATGTCCATTGGATTTTGTTCCTTCAATGTCCAAATGGGGATTCATCCCTCTACTCTCATCTTGTTGACTATAGTTTCCTCGCGTCTCTTCCATTCCTATGGAATTGGTACTTGATCTAATCTGATCTAGTTGTTTTTAGTTCTGCAAAATGTGTAGCCATTAAAAATTATCAGTTTAACTAAATCAACAATCCACGAGAAATATGAACTATTTCGTCTCAATAATTATATCAGAATTATCTTTTCTGATTTCTTGGTGTTGCCATCATGACAATTCTCAGACATGACCCAAGTTTTGAGAGCATAGCAAGCACTATATCATCGTGGAGAGATACATCGAGCGCAAGGTGGTTTTCCGAAACCACTTTTGCATAAGTTCCGATGTCACATGCTTCAATATGTCAAATCCACCATTCGTGGTACGGGTGATGATTAGTCAGATCACTCTGTCTCATTCGCTCATACATCACAGCTATTTGAGTTAGGTGAATGTTGCCATGTAACGAACTCAAAAAGTTTAATCATTTGAATTGGATTAGCCGAGCATGGCAACCCATTGCACTTGTGCGCAAGTCTGTCAGGGATTCATGATTGAGGTTCTATAATTACCAACTCTCAGGTATGGAAGCATCATCTTATCCATCAATGAGGAGTCTCCAAACTATTTCGAAATTATCAACTCTGCAAACGTATTTCGGTGTCCACAAAACTAAGGTATATGGACCCAGTTAAATCCAATGAGACTAGTTATTTGGGAAGCATGCTAAATTTTCCTGCAAGTACGAAGGAAAAGGTAGTCGCGCAGATACTGGTGACTAAATTTCACACAATACCTATTACTGATTCGAGATTGGAAATCAGGCTTAATCCAATCATGAGGGATCTAGTTATCAATAGACCAACTACAAAGAAGAAACAAAGAAAGCGACATAAGAAAGAACCCTTCATTGAAGCGGTTGAGAGTGTTGGAGAGAATCAATCGGTCTGGTTAGATTCTTTAAAGGAGGAGATAGCTAATATGAAATGATCCCTCAATACAATTGAGTATATTTCAGTGATTTTTGGACAGATGATAGTAGAGGTAAGGAAGCTCTGGAGATGATAGACTTGTTCTTGTACGGTCTCTTTGAATAGGGCCAAAGCTATTTTGAATTATCCCCTTTTGTAGTTTTGTATTTTGAATGAATATATAAGCGCAGAAGCAGACTTTGTATTGTTTAAGACAAGATTCCACTGATGATGTTATGAATCTTGTTTCCTTTAATATTATGTTTCTTCTTGTAACTTATATTTCACTTTCAACTATTTGAATAAAACCCAGAATTCATCTCATTCACTTGACTCATTTTAAATAATACTTCAATGCAGTTGTGTATTCCTCTTTCTTTGAATACCATGTAATTTTTTCTAATTAAACTCAGCCTCGTCATCTTAATTAGCTTTTCAAACGATTTTGCTCACATAAAATTCAACTTGTGTACCTTTATTTATCGTGAAAACGAATTTATAAGGTAAATCATGTTTCCATACACCTGTATCTGCTATACATTTCCTCCTCGTTGAGCCAATAACTTGCATGCACTACTTCTGTTTTGTGTGCCAATATCCTCTGCGCACTATTTTTGTATCACACTTGGATATTCCACATGCATTTTTCTCTATGCATTGCACCGTGCTAAAGTTCAATATGCCTTACCGCATATAATAATCTGTATGCCCCACCAAATACTCTGTCTCTACCGCACACAACTACATGTGCGCACCCTTGCCTGCATTGTAGCAATACAACACATACTCCTACTATGTGTGCACCAACCAACTTCACTGTGCCTCACAATATTGTGCACACCACATGCCCCTTTACTATGTGTATGCACTTCGCGCAATGCTAAATTTAGTGCACGCATCTCTACATATTATTCTTCCACGCGATGGCTCAATTTTCCATAAACGCAATATATTGTATACCATACTGTAATCTCATCTCCATTTGTCTGATCTGGCCCATTCAGGCTTACTGTCGAAAACTAATGCTCTGATACCATACTGTAACACACCCTGTCCACCCACTGAACCTGGAATGTCACTTACTCAGATACTTAGCTTAGTTATGACAACATAATGTAACACCCAGTATTCAACTGAGGTATGTCACATAACTTTTTTTTTTTTTTATCTCTCTAAATACGTATATACACACATAGGAATACATACATACCGAAATGCATGCAATTAAACATATACATATAGTGATCTAGAGGAAGCTTCACATATAAAAGATAAACAACCAGTTGTGTTCTGTAAATATACGATTTTATATGATTTTCAAACTGATTTAACAGTGAACACAAACATGTAGTGTATATAGGGTATATCAATAAACATATGGACAGTTATGCTCACACAAGAAATAAAACCCATAAAATAACACATAAATGACAATGCAAAATGGAATTCAACACATAACCAGTACTTATCTTGATAAGAATGTCACCAACTACGCGCAGACCATCCACAAACCTCAACAGTGAGTCACCCCCGTGCTGGGACTAGAATCCACCTGGGAAAGGGATTCCTAACTTGGCTAAAGGTTCATGGTCAATCGGAAAGGATCCCTCTCAGGTGTTCACTCAACCATAGCCTACAACCTCTCCTTCCTTGCATGCTTTTCCCACCCAAGGAAGTGTGCCCCTTCTCTACTCAATAGTCCTTTGGTTGCCCCACTTCCCTTCTAGGGCTTCAGCAACAGGCCAGACTGGAAGTCTTAGAGCGTTGTAGCCGCATTTTATCACCTTCAGGAAATAGATCCTCAACAATCCCCTCACTCAGAGAATTTCTCATGGGCCTGACAACCCGCCTCTTCAATCCCGCTCCCAAGCTAACAGGTACACCAATAGGAATGGATATCAATCTGATTAGGGTACAGTGGTAGGAATATATGAGGTAGCTCAAGGACTGACGGAATGTATCGTGGATACTGGTTGTCTGGTCGAAGGAAAAAAATGGTAATATTCCTGTCTTCACAATGGTCGATCCCCCCAAAGGAACTAAGTCTCAACAATAAGTATGCATGTCTCCAACTTGACACTTGTCATGTTGGAATCTACTCTGATACACTTGTCCCCTACTTTAGGACTTAGGATAAATTAATTATCTGTACTTTATGTTTTTAAGAAATATTAATATAATTATTTTTTTGTCTTTAATCTCTCTATATTAGCCCTGTTCTTAACTTTAGGCCCTCACTTTCACTATTTGGTGGAATCTAGTCACCCTTCTCTTTTATTGTGGTCGGTCTGGGCGCAACGATGTATTTTTATATTAATTATGAGATATATACAAAATAGGCGCTCTAGCCTTTAACATCTAGGTGCGCTGGCCTAATTCCAATACATAAGCATTACGGGTTATAATACTGGCTCACCAGCCTATAATTCATATTATATACACAAAGGTTCGCTGACCTTAATATTGCGCGCACTTTAGTTACTACGCGCGGTATCCACTAACCTCAAGGTTGCGTGCTCTTTAGTTACTGTGCGTTGTATCCTTTTTCTTTAAGGTTGTGCACACCTTAGTTACTGCGCGTGATATTCAGAAATGTGCACATTACATCTGTTTATTGCGCAGTATATGCCCGCACCATGCAATGAAAGGTGTATTACAAAAATGATGTCTAAACAGCTCACTAGCTCCCCTTATTTATGCACTGTCCTCAATGCATCATGTACCCATATACAACAAAATTCTCAAAATTCTTCAAAAAGATGTGCGTATTCTTCCCGCATTGCATCCTCATGCTCCCAAGTAACATCTTTCGATCCAACATGTGCACCAGATGCACTTGGAAAGCACCTTCTTTCTCCACCCGAATAAAATTCCAATCAATAACATGACTAACATCAAGTATGTATTTATTCAGCAATGATACATGGAATACATTATGAACAGACATAGATGCAGGCAATCAAATCATATAAGCAATGGGACCAATCCTCTCTAGGATTTCAAATGGTCCACAAAATCTGGTTGCCAACTTGGCGTAGCTTCCTAGCTTCAGGGAACTCCTGTTAGCTTTTACTTTCAGGAAAACATGATCACCCACGTTGAATTCTATGTGGATTTTGTTTTTATCAGCATAACGTTTCTGTCAATCTTGGGCAGTTTTCAAATTCTGCTTAATTTTTAACATATGGTCCTCCATCTCCTTGAGCAACTCTAGCCCGACTAGTGTTCTATCAGCTGGATTATCCCAGCTTACTTTAGTATTGCACCTTCTATCGTAAAGTTCTTCAAATGGGCTCATTTTCAATGATGCCTGATACCCATTATTATAAGCTAATTCTACTAAATGTAGGTAGTCTTTCCATTTTGATGGTTTATCCATCACATACATTCTCAACATATCTTCTATCACTCTATTCACCCTCTCTGTCTATCCATCAGTCTCAAGATGGTAAGCTGTACTAAAGTTTAGATTCGTTTTGAATCCTTTGAACAATCCTTTTAATAAATTTGAGGTGAATTTTGGGTCTCTGTCAAACACAATCGTTTTAGGAATTTCGTGCAATCGTGCCACTTCCTTCATGAAAATATCAGCAACATCTGTTGCTTTGTGAGTAGTTTTTAGTGGAATAAAATAGGCAGATTTTGTAATCTTGTCCACCACCTCCATTATCGAATCATGTAGCTTTCCTATTCTAGGAAATCCCGTAATAAAATCCATTGTCACCACTTCCCACTTCCATTCAGGAATGGGCAAAGGTTGCAACAATCCTGCTAGGTGCCTATGCTCTGTTTTAATTTTCTGGCATTCCATACACCTAGTGATGTATTCTGCAATTTCTCTCTTCATACCTGGACAAAAGTATTGGCTCTTGACCGCTACTACGGTTTTTTGATATCCAGGGTGCCTTGCATAATGAGCGTTATGCATATCATGCAAAATTATACGTTTCAAGTCCTGGACATTTCGTACAAAAATTCTTTTCTTGTGCAGTAGTATTCCATCTACTCCCAACTTATAAATATCCATCTTATCTGGTATCTTACCTTGTTGTAGTTTTGTTATCAATTATTTGTATCGCATGTTTGTATTTGTAGCCTCTAGAAATTTTCTTTTAACATCAGTCTGATACATGCTGATGGTTGTAGGATGAAGCTCATGCACCCTCCTGTTGTGTGCATCCGCCACTTTATTTTCTTTCCCTTTGATATGATTTATATCAAAGTCATTTTTGATTAGAAATTCTAACCATCTTCTTTGTCTAGCATTTAGATTTGGCTGATCAAATAAATATTTCAAACCATTGTGGTTTGTTCTTAACTCAAACCTTTTTCCCATGAGGTAGTGTCTCCATTTCCTCAGGGCATGCACTATGGCTGCCAACTCCAAATCATGAGTGGCATAGTTTCTTTCATGCTCCTTCAACTTCCTTGATTCATAACATATCAAAAATCCATTTTGGTTGAGGACTCCACCAAGTCCTTCATTACATGCATCTGTGCATACAATGAAATCTTCATTTGGGTCTACAATCCTTAGTATTGGAGCACTTGTCAATAATTGTTTCAAATGTTGGAAACTCCTTTCATAGTCCGATGTCCACTGAAACTTCATACCTTTTCTTTGCAAGGAAGTGATTGGATGTGTTATCATCGAGAATCCTCCATTGAATCTCCTGTAGTAGCCTGCAAGTCCCATGAATGATCTGACCTTTGTCACATTATTTGGTGTTGACCATTCTCTAATGGCTTCAATCTTCTCAGGATCCACTATTATCCCATCTTTTGAGATAATATGCCCCAAATAATGAATTTGTTTCTGATAAAATGAGCACTTTCTCAATTTGTCATACAAGTGATGCTCCCTTAATACTTGCAACACCATCCTCAAATGATTTTCATGCTCTTCTTCGGTCTTAGAGTATATAATAATGTCATCCAAAAAACAATGACAAACTTATCTAAATGTTCTCGGAAAACACCATTCATTAAGCACATGAAAACAACTAGTGCATCTAACAACCCAAATGGCACCACTGTGAACTCATAATGGCCATACCTTGTCCTGAAGGGGGTCTTGTTGATATCCTCCTTGATTCTTACCTGATGGTATACCAATCTGAGATATATCATTGAAAATATATTTGCATCCTTCAATTGATCAAAAAGATCATCAATCCTTGGCAGAGGATAATTGTTCTTTACAGTCACTTTATTCAATTGTCTAAAATCAATGCACAATATTAACGTTCCATATTTCTTTTTCACAAACAAGACTGGGGCACCCCAAGGTGATACACTTGGGCATATATACCCCTTCTTCAGAATTTCTTCAAGCTGCATTTGCAACTCCTTCAATTCTGGTGTACTCATTCTGTAAGGAGTCTTTGACACGGGAGCTGCTCCTTGTGTCAGATTTATAGAAAAATCGAGGTCTCTCCTTGGGGGTAGTCCTGGTACTTCCTTGAATACATCCTCAAAATCTTTCAGGACTCCATAATTCTCCAAATTTGGCACATTGTCTTCAGGTGTCTCCTCCATATGAGCTGCAACTATTTGACATCCTCTTCTATAACATTTCTTCAGCTGCAATGCTGAAATTACTCTAACGGTTACTGCCCTGGGAATTTCCTTCACTTTCCTTTGGTTCCCTTCTTCATCCAAGAAAGTGAATTCTTTGTTATGACAATCCAATAGAGCATGATGTGGGTCCAACCAATCCATCCCAATTAAATAGTCATAGGAACCTAAGGGTAAGATATTCAAATGTTCCTTGGTGTTCAGTCTGTTCATGTCCATGAGACATGACTTAACCATCTCATTAACCTTTCTTTTGGTTCCTGTAGCCAACTATACCAACCAAGATTTTCCATGCCTTCTTCTTGGCAATTGCAAACTTTCTACCATCTTAGGATCTGTATAACTATGAATAGCTCCCGAATCAATTAAAATAGCAATGGTTTGGTTGTTAATCATACCTTCCACTTCAATCACGTGTGACTAATATTCTGCTTGCTTGTTATCTAGGGATGCATATATCCTTGGCACATTTTTTCCCATGTCCTCCATTGTTTTAGCTTGCTGTGCATTATAAACAGTCCTTCCTTTTTCACCTCTGTGAGGACAATCACTGAATCTATGATCTCCTTTACAACCCCAACATTGAATAGGTGGTTGCCTTGGCCTTTGGCCTTCTACCTCTATCGTTTTGGTCTCTTTAGAAGTTGGTGGTCCCTGTGGACTATTTCTGAAGAATGATGGTTTACATCCTTTCTTCCTCTGATCCACCTTGAACTTCTTTTTTTCTTCCCAAGCATTTTGGAAAGTTGGCCTTGCTTTCTGCTGATCATATAGACATTTATCTTTCCTTACGATCGCTTACAATGTGTTGGGATCATCATATTGTATTTTGTCACTGATGAATGCTGGAAATCCACTCAAATACCTTTGAATTTTAACTGTCTCATCCTTGATGAGGGAGACGTACTTAAACAATTCTAGGAATCTTCTTTCATATTCATCTATGGTCATACTTCCAAGTTTGAGTTCAAATAAATCTTTCATTTTCATGTCATAATACCTCTTAGTCAAGTATTTCTTCTCAATATACTTCCTAAATTCCCTCCAAGTAACGCTCTTCTCTTTAATGTGTTGTACCTGCACAAGTTGATCCCACCACATGGATGCCTTTCCTTTGAGTTGATAGATGGAAATTCTACCCTCTACATCGGAAGAATAATTGTGTAAATGAAAATACTTCCTCATGCCCAGCAACCATGTTTATGCATCTTCATCCTTCTTGTGTTCACCATCAAATGTAGGAGGTTTGATTTTGTTCATTTGTCCTCATAGCTCATCCACCCTAGACCTCTTATGTTGTCTGACAAGGGATGGACTTGTGTTGCTACCTTCTCTTTTCTTGGAATGATTTCGGGACTGATGGTGGTGCCTACTAAAATTTCCTGATCTCTTTTTCTCATCCGAAGGTTTGTGACTTCCAGATTTCCTTGAGTCACTTTCTTTTTCCAATTTCTTTTCTATTATGTTCAGACTTTTCAATAACTTCATGTTGAGGTCATATTGCTTCTCTTTGGCTCTCATAAGCCTTTCATTATCATCTTTATGGCTTTGGACATCCTTTTGCAAATTTTTAATAGTCTCTACCATATTCAAGTTTCCATCCCTTTCCTCTCCATCTCCATTGGAGTTTGTTCCTTCAATGTCCAAATGGACATTCATCCCTCTACTCTCATCTTGTTGACTATAGTTTCCTCATGTCTCTTCCATTCCTATGGACTCAGCACTTGTTCTGATCTGATCTATTTGTTGTTAGTTCTGCAAAATGTGCAGCCACTAAAAATTATCAGTTTAACTAAATCAACAATCCACGAGAAATATGAACTATTTCGGCTCAATAATTATATCAAAATTATCTTTTCTGATTTCTTGGTGTTGCCACCATGATGATTCTCTGATACGACCCAAATTTTGAGAACTTAGAAAGCACTATATCATCGCGTAGAGATACATCGGGCGCAAGGTGGTTTGTTGGAACTACTTTTTCATAAGTTATGATGTCACGTGCTTCAATATGTCAAATCCACCATTCGTGGGATGGGTGATGGTTAGTCGGATCACTCTGTCTCATTTTCTCGTACATCACTTCTGTTTGAGTTAGGTGAATGTCTCCATGTAATGAACTCAAAACGTTTAATCATTTGAATTGGATTAGTTGAGCATGGAAACCCATTTCACTTGTGTGCAAGTCTGTCAGGGATTCATGATTGAGGTACTATAATTACCAACTCTCGGGTATGGAAGCATCATCTTATCTATTAGCGAGCAGTCTCTAAACTGGTTCGAGCTTCTCATCTCTGCAAACATATTTCGGTGTCCACAAAACTAAGGTATATGGACCTAGTTAAATCCAATGAGGCTGGTTATTTAGGCAACATGCTAAATTTTCCTGTGAGTACAAAGGAAAAGGTAGTCACGCAGGTACTGGAGACTAAATTTCACACAGTACCTGTTACTGATTCGGGATTGGAAATCAGGCTGAATCCAATCATGAGGGATCTCGTTATCAACAGACCAACTTCTAAGAATAAATGAAGCAAGCGACAGAAGAAAGAAATCGTCACTGAAGCGACTGAGATTGTTGGAGACAATCAACCGGTCTGGTTAGTTTCTTTAAAGGAGGAGCTAGCTAAGTTGAAATGATCCCTTAATACAATTGAGTATATTTCAACAATTTTTGGACAGATGATAGCAGAGGTAAGGAATCTCCAGAGATGATAGACTTGTTCTTGTATGGTCTCTTTGAATAGGGCCACTGCTATTTTGAATCATCCCCTTTTGTAATTTTGGATTTTGAATGAATATATAAGCGCAAAAGCAAATTTTGTACTATTTAAGATAAGATTCCACTGATGTTGTTACGAATCTTGTTTCCTTTAATATTATGTGTCTTCTTGTAACTTGTATTTCACTTTCAACTGTTTGAATAAAACCCAGAATTCATCTCATTCGCTTGACTCATTTTAAATAATACTTCAATGCAGTTGTGTATTCCTCTTTCTTTGAATATATGTGAATTTTTCTAATTAAACTCAGCCTCGTCGTCTTAATTATCTTTTCAGATGATTTTGTGCACATAAAAATTCAACCAATGCACCTTTATTTATCGTGCAAAGGACTTTATAAGGTAAATCATGTTTTTGTGCATCTGTATCTGCTATACATTTCCTCTTTGTTGCACCAATAACTTGCATGGACTACTTCTGTGTTGCGCGCCAATATCCTCTGCACATTGTTTCTGTATCGCACTTGGATATTCCACATGCATTTCTCTCTATGCATTGCACCGTGCTAAAGTTCAATATGCCTTACCGCGTATAATAATCTATATGCCCCACCGAATACTCTGTTGCTACCGTGCACCCTTGCCTACACTGTAGCGATACAACACATACTCCTACTTTGTGTGCAACAAACAACTTCACTGTGCCTCACAATACCGTGCACACCACGTTCCCCTTTACTATGTGTATGCACTCTGTGCAATGCTAAATTTAGTGCGCACATCTCTACATATTATTCTTCCACGCAATGGCTCAATTTTCCATAAATGCAATATACTGTATACCATACTGTAATCGATACCATACTGTAATCTCGTCTCCATTCGTATGGTTTGTCCCATTCAGGCTCAGTGTTAAAACTAACGCTCTGATACCATACTATAGCACACCCTGTCCACCCACTGAACGGGGAATGTCACTTACTCAGACACTTAGCTTAGTTCTGACAACATAATGTAACACCCAGTATTCAACTGAGGTATGTCACATAACTTCTTTTTTTTTATCTCTCTAAATACGTATATACACACACAGGCATACATACATACTGAACTGCATGCAATTAAACATATATATACAATTCTCTAGCGGAATCTTCCCATATAAAAGATAAACAACCAATTATGTTCTGTAAATATATGATTTTCAGACTGACTTAACAGTGAACACATACATGCTGCGTATATAGGGTATATCCTTAAACATACAGACATTTGTTCTCACACAAGCAATAAAACCCATAAAATAACACATAAATGACAATGCAGCATGGAATTCAACACATAACCGGTACTTATCTTGGTAAGAATGTCACCAACTGCGTGCAGGCCGTCCACGAACCTCCTAGACTTAGACTACATTTTTCGTCACTCTCAACAGTGAGTCACCCCCGAGTTGGGACTAGAATCCACCCGGGAAAGGGATTACTAACTTGGATAAAGGTTCACAATCAACCGGAAAGACTTCCTCTCATTTGTTCACTCAACCACAACCTACAACCTCTTCTTCCCCATATGCCTGTCCCACCCAAGGAAGTGTGCCCCTTCTCTTCTCAACAGTCCTTCAGCTACCCTACTTCCCTTCTTGGGCTTCAACAACAGGCTGGACCAGAAGTCTCAGAGCATTGTAGCAGTAGTTTATCACCTTCAGGAAATCGATCCTCAGCAATTCCCTCACTCAGAGAATTGCTCACGGGCCTGACAACCTGCCTCTTCAATCCCACTCCCAAGCTGATAGGTACACCAACATGAATGGATATCAATCTAGTTGGGTACGGTGGTAGGAAGATACAAGGTAGCTCAAGGACTGACAGAATGTATCGTGGATACTGGTTCTCTGGTCGAAGGAAAAAAATTTCTAATATTCCTCTCTTCACAATGGTCGATCCCCCCAAAGGAACTAAGTCTCGAAAATAAGTATGCATGTCTCCAACTTGACACTTTTCATTTTGGAAGCTACTCTGATACACTTGTCCCCTACTTTAGGACTTAGGATAAATTAATTATCCGTACTTTATGTTTTTAAGAAATATTAATATAATATTTATTTTTGTCTTTAAGCTCTCTAGCTTAGCCCTGTTCTTAACTTTAGGCCCTCCCTTTCCCTATTTGGTGGAATCTAGTCCCCCTTCTCTTTTATCGTGGTTGTTCTACGTGCAACGATGTATTTTTATATTAACCATGAGATATATACAAAATAGGTTCTCTAGCCTTTAACATCTAGGCGCACTGGCCTAATTCCAAGACATAAGCATTCTAGCTTATAATATTGGCTCACCGGCCTATAATGCATATTATATACACAAAGGTTCGTTGAACTTAATATTGTGTGCACTTTAGTTACTGTGCGCGGTATCCGCTGACCTCAAGGTTGTGCGCTCTTTAGTTACTGTGTGTTGTATCCTCTATCTTTAACGTTTCGCACACCTTAGTTACTGCGTGTGGTATTCACAAATGTGCAAATTACATTTGTTTACTGCACAATATATGCCTGCACCATGCCATGAAAGGTGTATTACAAAAATGATGTCTAAACAACTCACTAGCTTAAATATAGTTGGATTATATTTACATTTGGGTTCAGCCGAGGGATATTACAATATAACCATCCAACAATAAATAAGTAGTAAACCCAACAGGACATGATGGTCTTTTTTATCAACTCTCAGACCTGTAGAGTTAAGGGTTTTCTCCGTGACCAACTCAGGGAAATATAGATCCAAATCCTTTTAATGTTGAAAACCTCTGAGACCAAAGGTGCATACACATAGAGAACCATGACTTATTTGTGGACAGGTAACAAATCCCACAACAAGAGGGCTATAGAAGATAAGTGAGGCTCCAATTTGGCCTAGTAATGATACTTAACACACAGGGTATAACCATCATTGATCTCCAGTCAACCAACCACAACGTCGAAGTGAAGATAGAGATGAGAAAGAACAAAATAACCCACTGCACAACCTTTAGTGGTAAAACAAACCAATTCTCAAGTGAACAAATGCAGTGACACAGAGTACCTCCAACCATTAAAACGCATAAAATCCAAAGACTAGATATAGCGATGTGAATGTGTGAGGACAACCATCCACCCAAGACAAAACAAAAACCCTCCAACTAAACCAATAAGGATAACAGAGAGCCCTTATGGCTGCTAACACCCAAGATGATGAATAACACTATGACTTCAACATTATTGCAAAGAAAGCCATCAATGCTTTATTCCAAAATCACAATTTTACACAGTTGCAATACTTTAAATAAAGAAAAAACCAATACACCTGAGCCAATAATAATTTCATAACCATAGAAGACTCATGAATGGCCAAAAAAAGACATACCTATAATCCAAGCACCTTAAAATGCGAGTTGGTCGAGCGGTTCCTCTCTGCTAAGAAATCAAAGCATAACCGCAACAACAAGGTTGAATAATAGCCCGACTAGGGTGGAATCCAATGGAAGGATTAAGGGTGATGTGAAATAAATGCATGTTTCCTCCACCCACAATCAATTAATTCAATAGTACACACCAACCATTAATCTATCAACAATTCATTTAAACCATGCATTAGAAATTGCATCTATTACTTGTCAAACATGCCACCCACATCATACCTTCCATTTCCAACTGACCATATTACATATCAACTATATAATCCAATCAAGTGACCATGTATCAAACCATCACCAAATCAAACCATCACCAATAGCCTGATCCATATCAACTTATTCCATAACATAATCACCATGCATATCAACTATATAACTCAAGAACAAAATCGTATAGCTATTAACTTAGTAGATAGGGTAACAAAAATCCATTAAAAATCAATGCATGTAGTATAGTATATAGCATAGTTTAAATTATTCCCTTTACATTTGTAACATTTCTTTTCATTTCTTTCCAATTGCTTGTATGTGCTATTTTTTTCCAACTGCCTTTTATGTATTGTTACTAACATGTTTGTTGTGCAAGTGTCCCAAGAACAAATAGCAATGGTATCAATGAATAACATAGGTTGTATTAACATAAGGAACTAATACTTCATAATCCCAATCCACAGCCAATAAAAACAACACCTCGTCAACTATGTAAGCAGTGTCGAACATCATCACAAACATCAAATAAGGACCAGACCTGACCTCCAATCTACAAGGGGGTCCCACCTAATAGTATTATTTAGATTTAATAATAATAGGCTTTAGCAACACTTTGTGGGAAAAACTCCATTGAGATTTTAATCGTCAACATTCACTACCAAATTAAATGGAAGAATTGGAGTTTTGAGTCTCATTTGAACGTTTCCCAATTAATATACAACCTAGAAATCTAATTCCATATTTATTTTTCAATTATTTAAAGACCTTGACATTTGATGTTGATCGTTATAAATTGTTGGCCAAATGAATTTTTGTTCTTAATTTCTTAACTGCAGCTGTCAAAATTATTTTAGAACCCAAAGATTCAATTCCTAAGATTTGTTTTGCATTCAGAAATCAGATGAAAGTGCACTTGAAATTTTACATGTCTGAATTTCCTTAATTTAGTATGATATCTGTAAAAATTTTATAAGACTTGGGAGATATATTTTTAAATTGTTGCTTCTTGATACATTCTAGAACATTTTCTGTTAATAGTTATCTTTTATCTAAAAATCAAATCCCAGAAGCTTCATCATGACCGCTATCATTTCAATTGAATATATGGATTGAACTTCTAGATCGCTGAAGAGTTTTACCTTTGGGATTTTTAATTTTGTTGGTTTGTTGTTTAATTATATGTAAATTAGGATTGTAATCCATTATGGGTTTTTCTCTGATAGTCGAACTTTAATAATTTTAATGGTCGACTGCAAACCATCTCTCGATAAAATTCTTGAGGATAGGCAATTTCTTGACTATCTTACCATTATGAGGAACAAAATAACTCTCTACTTACTTTATATTCAGAGTATTACATGTGAGTTAGATAAATCTTGATCCAGCGCACTACAGAGATCTGCAATGCACACACGATAATCCAATATGGTTTACCTTCCCTTGTATATACTTCTTTCCTCTTATTCCCAAATGTTTTTTATTCTTTGATTCCTATTGT
This sequence comes from Picea engelmannii, assembly GCA_009831015.1. Taxonomy (NCBI): domain Eukaryota; kingdom Viridiplantae; phylum Streptophyta; class Pinopsida; order Pinales; family Pinaceae; genus Picea; species Picea engelmannii. The sequence continues at coordinate 865,883 of ML778279.1, forward strand.
TGATCAGGTTCATAAGGGTCTATGCTCTGGGAATGTGATAGAGATTATGAGAATCATGGGTATCTCATTTCACAGGAGAAACAAATTCCATGTCATTGTAGTTATTGACTTGAATATTTTACACATTGGTGTTTTTGGAACCTTAAAATGAGTATAAGAGATTCCCATTTTCTTGATCATTCTACTCTTTGTATCAATCCTATGAAACTTAGGCCATGATTATGGAGAAAATTGTAACCAGAAGGAAATCATGTTGGGGCTAGTGGTTATCGTTGAGTTTAGGATTTTTTTTTATATACCTGTAAATTTAAATACTACCGGAAGATTTCACCAATTTACCTTTTCCTTGACTGATGTATAATTAAAATCTTAAATCTAAGCTATGTGAAATCTCTAATCAAATAAGTGCAAGATCATGTTTTTAATATCAGGGATGATTTTAGGGGATAAATTTTGCTCATGGGCTAATTTTCCATGATTTTTCCAAAAACGAGATTCGTTATTTTAAAAATGATTCGCCTAAATTCTATAGGACAAAATTATTTTACCTTAAAAATCGCCAAAGTTTTATAAAAACTATATGAAATCCTTATAAATTTGAATATTTTTGCAAAAATATCGCCAATCATTTATATTTGACATATGAAGGATTAGTAAGATTCCCCAAGGTTTCTACATTTTAAAATAAATTTCCATCCTTAAAATCATCCTTGGTTTTTATAGCTCCTATCATCAAAACATTATTTGTTTCGCTTCCAAATCATATTGCAGCTCTTGTAAATAAAAATATTGAACCGCTACCAAATCTAATTGCAGCTCATGTCATTAGACAATTATTTGATTTGCTTTCAAATCGTTTTGTAGCTCCTGTTATTAGAAATTATTTGATTCTCTACCAAATCATATTACAACTCCTGTAATTGAAACATATTAATTCGCTGCCAAATCAAATTGCAACGCTTGTAATTGAAATTTTTTGAATCGCTTCCAAATCTAATTGCAACTCCTATCATTAAACAATTATTTGATTCACTGCCAAATCTATTTTCTTCTCCTGTTATTAGAAATTATTTGATTCACTACCAAATCAATTTACAACTCTTGTTATTAGAAATTATTTGATTCGCTGCCAAATCATATTGCAACTCCTTTAATTGAAAAATATTGAATCTCTTCCAAATCTATTTGTAGCTTCTGTCATTTGAACATTATTTGATTCTCTACCAAATAAAATTGCAACCATTGTGTTCAAAATTATTAATCATTATATATGTCGATTGCTGCAAAATGTGTTGTTTTTAATTTTTAAGATTTGATCGATTGTAAAATTTTCTAGTCCATGTTGAAACCATTACGATTTCTATATGTTATTTGAAATTTAATTAACCCCCTTGTTCGTCCTAAAATTTATGGGTGTTGAAACTATTTTTTGTGACACTGAAATTATTTTAAGTGGAAATTCACGTTATGCTTCTTGATAGTGTTATAAACGTTATTGCTTAGTACATGATAAATTTACTTTAATGATTGTTAAATCGTAGTAGATTACACTCTGTATTTAAATAATTTATGAAGGGTATTGTTGTTGATTTAGTCATGAATTTTCGGATTATGATTGTGGTTAGGGGAACCAGATATATCCTTGTTCTTCAAAAAAATCACCAGTCGTGAGACCTTAAATGTGTTAATTAAGGTTGGTTGTCATTGATGTCAATCCTTGAAGAAATCCCCATAGCACAAACGTTTGTGTATTGGACCCAATTTTGTTTGATGTAAAGATGACTTATTATTGTCTTGTCATGGTTGACAAGAAGTAGAGATGGATGAACTCCAAAGTGGTCCCCTTATGGTGAAAGCCCTCACGGGAAGACACTTTGCGGATTGAGTTATCCTAGAAGTATGGTTAAAGAAACCATGATTAATTTTGGAATAAGGATTTGAAGGGCAGTGAATTTTTTAGTGAAACTATCCTAGATGGATAGTGTTTGTCATGCGATTTTCGATGGTATGTGGAACGTCACATAAATCCTCCCGGTTAGAGAGTTATGACCATATGAAGTTGGAGAACCCTCATGAATCTTATAGAAGCCCCCAAGAGTCAAAGTGCTTGCAAAAGAAATTATTTTGAATGGATAACTCTCTAAAACAAGGAAAGTGTAATGCTACATGAATATATAAATAAGAGGGAAATATAACTCATTAAACACACACTTTTACATATTGTATATATATTTTTTGTGTAAGGATTATTGTAAATACTTGTGGATACATCTGAAGTGGCGAACGTCTGAGGCAACACAAAGGGTTGACGGTGAAATTATCAAATTTACAAAAAACCCTATTTTATGAGGTGTACACATGTTGTCTGTGTATAGGGTGCATACAATACACGTGGTGTTTGTGTATAGGGTGCATACGTATGTGGGTTGGTTGTGTACAGGGTGAGTACATGTTGTTAAAGCCATGGAAACTTGAGAAGATGAACATGCAGTGGTTGTAGATTCTGAGATCAAGCTCCCAGGAAGGTCTAAAGTACTTAGATACATCAGATCCATCCATTAGTTCAAAAGGTATGTCTTATTTCTACGAATAGTTGGATTTCGATGTATGCATGAGGAATGGCAATGGAGATTTGAGAATTCTCCCTAGAGAGACTAGTGGCTACATGGGATCTTCTGCATAAGTCATATCTACAGAAATACAATGCTAGTATATTTATCATGGTTACTTCTTGTTGAGGTACATATTGTATTTATTGGCATATGGCTAAGATTTTTTATGGTACATGGTTGAGAGCTTGTATTTGTGTAGTGGTTGATGTATTGAGAGGCTGAATATTAGAAAGGGTTTGATGACTAAGATCATGTGAGGGATATTATATGTGTTCATGATTACACACACCTATATGGAATATGACTAGAGAGAGACATGTTTTCCTTGAGTAAAGTTTATGTATGATGATGCATGCATAGGGTATAATTACATTCTAGATACAGTGACAGGTTACATATCTATGTGAAAGAATTTATAGAGGGTTAGAAGTTTTCAAGTGAAAGGAAACCCTAGTTCTAGAAGGAATACGCATGCTGCATAACAGTTAGGGCGTGTACATACTTGGGCTAGATAACAAATAGGGCGCATACATACGTGGGCTGCAGCACTATAGGTCGTGTACCTGTTGTATTTTTGTAGATACATGTTTAGTTCAAGTACAGATTGGATACATGTCAGTGGTATAGGTTGATACAGTTGTACAACAGTATATCTCATAGTGATACTATGACAGTGGTTCCATCATTCTACTTCTACTTCAGGGTGGTTGGATGGGGCAAGGATAGGTGGTTGTATCCACCTTTCGGTTGTATACGGAGAACATAGGGGGTTGTATCTTCCTTCTGGTTGTAGCTAGATAATTGGGGAGTTGGATCTTCCCTCAGGTTGTAGCCTAAGAAACTAGGGATTTGGAGCCTCCTTCCAGTTGCAGCTAGAAAACAAAGGAATTTGGTGCTTCCAATGAATGTAATTCTTCAATACATATAAGAAAAAGCATTATGTGATTTTCTCCCGATTTGGGTTTCCACGTAAAACACTGGTGTATTATTTATGTGTGTAATTGTTCATTTCTTATTTCTCATTATTGGATAATAATTCTACATCGATATAACACTTGGATTATTTTCATAAAAAGGATTATAATTGCACTATTACGGATTCAACCCCCCTCTCAGTAATCCAACAATTTGTATCAGAGCGGGTTCCTTCAGAAATCAGTTTAACCATTCAAAGGTAGATCATGGAGAGTACCAACTTGTATAAAAAAGGAATACCATAGTTTGATGGACAGAGGTATGATTTTTGGAGCATAAGGATGAAGACATATATACAAGTAGAGGGATTTCAAGTTTGGAAATCAATTGTAGATGGATACAAAGCACCAGCAGTTCCACCAACAAATGACAAAGTAGTGAAACTCAGTGAGAATAATTCCAAATCCACAAATGCACTTTTGAATGGTCTCAGTGATACGGTATTCACCAAAGTTGCACATTATAAATCCACTAAAGAGATTTGGTACAAGCTTTGAAATATTTATGAAGGAGATACAAAAGTCAAAGAAGCAAAGATTCAAACTTACAGAGGTCATTTCGAACAACTAAAAATGAAGGAAGATGAGAATATTGCAAGCTAATTCTTACGAGTCGATGAAATGGTGAATGGAATCATAGGATTGTGAGAATAAATCGAATAATGTGTAATCTTTCAAAAGGTACTAGAATCTCTTCCTATAAGATTTAACCCTGAGATATCATCACTAGAAGAAATATCGGATCTAAAATCAATAAGCATGAACGAACTGCATGGAATCTTCACGTCATATGAAATGAGAACTGAATAGGAAAATCCAGATGTAAAGGAAGCAACCTTCAAAGCATCCAAAAGATCAAAGAAAAAGAAAAATAAACAAGAAGAATATAGCAGCAACAGTGATGTCTCAAAAGATGATGAAGAAGTGGCCAACTTCGTCAAAAGACTGAACAAGGGAACCAACGGTAGGTATAGAGGTAAGCTTCCTTTAATTTTTTTTAATTGTGATGGTATTGGTCATTTTGCTAACAAATGTCCTCATAAGAAAAAGAGAAATGATGAAGGTTACTCAAAATGCAAAGACACATATAAAGGCAAAATAACTACAAATAAAGTTTTTAAGAAAAGCTTATTCACCAAAGAAGACATCTGATCATTAGATGAGGATGAAGTCAGTGACAGTAGGAAGAGTTCTATTCATGGCATTAAAAGACTCTGACAAAGAAGACTCTGAAGAAGAATATGAAGAAGCCGAATAATAATATGAAGAAGTCTAAGAAGAAATTGAAGAGATATAAGTTGACTATTGAGAAGAATTAATGTGTTCCATAGAAGTTATCAGAAGAGAAAATAAGAAAAACAAGAAACTACAAGAAAAACTAGACAAAAAAAGGGACACTCGAGAACTAGAACAAATGACCACAAAATTGAAGGTTCAATTAAAAGAAGATAAAATAATTGAAGAAGCACTCAAAGAAAATCTAGAAGAAAAGGACAAGATCATTGGAAGCAGAGATTGTCACATTAAGAAATGATATTCAAAAGAAAAATATGCAGAATAGCTCAAAAGTTTTGGATGACATTATTAGCAGTCAAAAATATCATTTTGACAAGACCGGACTTGGATACAATCAGACAAAAAAGGGATCAAGCTCCAAAACAACAGAGCAAGAAACATATTCAAAGAGCTATGCAAAAACAATCAAAGGGGATAGAAATATATACAAGGAATATTACAGGGACACTCCTCCACCGAGAAGATTCATATTTCAGAATCAACAACCGACAGATTGGCCTCAATAAGAAGAAGGATTCACAAGAGAACCTCCTTTCAGAAGATCCTCAACTCCCAAGTATCAAACTATATTCTTTGGTTTATGTTATGCATGTAATAATTTTGGACATAAAGTTGTGAATTGCAGAGCTAACAATAGGAACAAATAATGACTTTGAGAGTCATACACAAAGGGGTTATTCAAGAAGGCCTAGTGAAACACAAAGAAGAAGTTACAAAAGGTTTGAATCTTTCAGAAATGAAGTGGAATGTTACAATTTTGAACACATGGCCAAAGAGTGTAGAATGAAAATCCCTCTTAAAGAACCTCAACAAAATAACAACAGTCACAAACAAGAACCACAGAAAAGGACATGGATAAGAAAGCAAGATCGGTATAGCAATGAAGAATGCACACTCGCTCTATAAGCTAAGAAAAGAAAACGTGGCTGGTATGTTGATAGTGGGTGTTCAAAACACATGGCAGGTGATAACGACAAGTTTCTTACATTACAAAAGGAAAGAGATGGACCAGTCTCGTTCGGAAATGATGATTCAGACAAAATCATTCGAAAAGGCATAGTCTGAATTGCGAACAATTATGAAAAGGAAGAAAATGTTCTACTAGTAGAAGATATGAAACCTAATCTTCTAAGTGTGAGTCAACTATGTGACCAAGGTCATAAAGTTACTTTCGATTCACAAAAGTGTGAGATAAGAAAAGAAGGTTCAAGGAAATTGGTCGCTACAGTTGCAAGAACTTCAAGCAACATATATGTGTTATGTGAAATTGGAAATGAAAAAGAGGTAGAAAAGGAAGATGAAGAGAATTCGACAGAAGAAGAAGAGGAAGTTCGGCAAGTGCCTCCAAAGAAACCCAGTAGATAAGTACATAAGAATCATCCTTCAAAACAGATTATCAGAAACAAAGATGCAGGAGTTGAGACTAGAAGAAGAATCCATTCACCAAAACAAACACACCTAGCACTCTCATCTACAATTGAACCAAACTGTTTTGAAGAAGCCAACAAGGATGAATTTTGGAAAAAGGCCATGGATGAAGAATTGGATCAAATAGAGAAAAATGACACTTGGGAAATGGTTTCAAGACCAAAGAATAAGAATGTGATCGACACAAAGAGGGTCTTCGGGAATAAATTGAATGAATATGGACAAGTTACAAGGAACAAAGCTAGATTGGTATGTAAAGGATATGCACAGGTTGAAGGAATCAACTTTGAAGAGACATTTTCCACATTTGCCAGAATGGAAGCAATCCATCTTCTTTTAGCTTATGCATGCTCCAAACATGTTAAAAAGTATCAAATGGATGTAAAATCATCTTTTCTGAATGGGGAACTTGAAGAAGAAGTCTACATCGAACAACCAGAAGGATTTCAGTTGTCAGAGAACGTAGATTATGTGTGTAAATTAAAGAAGGCCTTGTATGGTCTAAAGCAGGCTCCTAGAGCATGGTACTCTAGATTGTAAAAGTATTTGCAACAGGCAAGGTTCATAAAAGGAAGTGCAGAAAGAAGCCTCTACATCAAGGTAAGTCAAGGAAACATTTTATTAATTGAAGTTTATGTTGATGATATTATTTTTGGCAGTGATGATGACAGGTTAAGACAACAATTTGGAAAAGATATGCAGAATGAATTTGAAATTTCATTACTTGGAGAACTATCCTTCTTTTTTGGACTTCAGATACATCAAAGAAACCAAGGAATTTTTATTTCTCAAACCAAGTATATCAGAGAAATGCTAAAGAGGTTTGGAATGGAGGATTGTGAACCAGTTATCACTCCCATGCAAACCGGTTGTAAGTTGAGAAAATATGATGATTCGAAGTATACAGATCAGAGGAAATACAGGTCAATGATTGGCAGCCTACTATATGTGACAACATCCATACCATATGTAATGTAGGCAGTTGGATAGGTGGCACAATTTCAAGCAGCACCAAAGGAATCACATGTATTAGCAGTAAGGAGGATTTTCAGATATCTCAAAGGAATATAATAGTTTGGATTATGGTATCTAAAAGGAAAGGATCTATAACTTATTGCCTACACAGATGCAGATTGGGTAGGTTGTATTGATGACCGACGAAGCACCAGTGGAGAAATGTTCTACTTGGGTGAGTGTTTAGTATCATGGATAAGCAAGAAACAATCATTAGTATCTTTATCTAGAGTTGAGGAAGAGTATATTGCAGCAGCATCATGTTGTACATAGGTTCATTGGATGAAACAAAATCTAACATATATACAAGTTGTTTATGATGAGCCCATTCCAATCTATTTTGATAATGCAAGCGCCATCAGTATCTCAAAGAACCTCGTAATTCACCCCAAGATGAAGAACATTCCAATCAAGTATCACTTTCTACGGGAGAAGGTTGTAGAAAAGAACATCAGAGTTGAGTATGTGGGAAGAAAAGAACAAATGGCAGACATATTTACAAAACCACTTCCATGGGAAGCCTTTGAATATCTTCGCCAGAGACTTGGAGTTATTTCTACTCCAAAATGAATGTTTTTTGAATTCTTATCTTATATTCCTTAGATGTACACGAGGAAGCACCATAAGAGGACAGTTTAGTCAGGGGGAGAAAGCCCAGATGGAAATATACCTTTTTCATTGATGACAAAGGGGGAGATATTTATCAGATGCAAAGGATAGAGGCATGGCTCCAATGGGAGCATGAGACAAAGGCATGGCTTGAGGGGGAGCATGAGTGATATGATTTCAGTATTCCATCAGAGTGTTTCCATCAATGCCAAAGGCGTATATTGTTGATTAAGGTTGGTTTTCATTGATGTCAACCCTTGAATAAAGCCTCGTAGCACAAAAGTTTGGGTATTGGACCCAAGTTTGTTTGATGTAAAGATGACTTATTATTGTATTTTCATTGTTGAAAATAAGTAAATATGGATGAACTCCAAAGTGGTCCCCTTATGGTGAAAGCCCTCATGGGAAGGCGCTTTGTAGATTAATTTATCCTATAAGTATGGTTAAACAACCCATGATTAATTGTGGAATAAGGAGTTGAAGGATAGTGAATTTGTTGGTGAAACTATCCTATATGGATAGTGTTTGTCATGCCATTTCTGGTGGTATGTGGAACGTCACATAACTCCTCACGGTTAGATATTTATGACCATATGTAGTTGGAGAACCCTCATGAGTCTTATAGAATCCCCCAAGAGTCAAAGTGCTTGCAAAAGAAATTATTTTGAATGGAGAACTCCCTAAAACAAGGAAAGTGTAATGCTACATGAAGATATAAATAAGAGTCAAAGCTCACTCATTAAACACACACTTGTACATATTGTATATATATATTTTTTTGTAAGCATTATTGTAAATACTTGTGGATACATCTGAAGTGGTGAACGTCTGAGGCATCATGAAGGGTTGACAGTGAAATTCTCGGATTTATAGAAAACCCTATTTTCTTAGGCGTATGCGGGATGTCTTTGTATAGGGTGCATACAGTACATGGTTTGTCTATGTATAAGGTGCATACGTACGCGAAATGGTTGTGTACAAGGTGAGTACATGTTGGTAAATCCATGGAAACTTGAGAAGATGAAGATGCAGTGGTTCTAGATTCTCATATCAAGATCCCGGGAAGGTCTAAACTGCTCAGATACATTAGATCCATCCATTGGCTCAAAAGGTATGTCTTATTTCTATGAATAGTTGGATTTTGATGTATGCATGAGGAATGGCAATGGAGATTTGAGAATTCTCCCTAGACAGACCACTGGCTACATGGGATCCTTTGCATAAGTCAGATCTACAGAAATACAGTGTTGGTATATTTATCATGGATACTTCTTGTTGAGGCACATCTTATATTTCTTGGCATATGGCTAAGATTTTTTATGGTACATGGTTGAGAACTTGTATTTGTGTAGTGGTTGATGTATTGAGAGGTTGAATATCAGAAAGTGTTTGATGACTAAGATCATGTGAGGGATATTATACTTGTTCATGATTACACAAACCTATATGGCACATGACTAGAGAGAGACATATTTTCCTTGAGTAAAGTTTATGTATGTTGATGCATGCACAGGGTATAGTTACAGTCTAGATATAGTGACATGTTACAGATCTATGTGAAAGAAGTTACGGAGGGTCAGAAGTTTTCAAGTGAAAGGAAACCCTGGTTCTAGAAGGCATACACATGCTACATAATAGTTAGGGTGTGTACATATGCAGGATACATAATAGATAGGGCCCGTACATACGCAGGCTGCAGGACTACAGGTCGTGTACCTATTGTATTTTTGTAGATACATGTTTAATTCAGGTACATATTGATTATAGGGAAATTGTACAGATTGGATATAGGTTAGTGGTACAAGTTGATACAGTTGTACATCAGTATATCTCATAGTGATAGTGTGAAAGTGGTTCCATCATTCTACTTTTACTTCGGGGTGGTTGGATGGGGAAAGGACAGATGGTTATAGCCACCTTACAGTTGTAGCTTCCTTCTGGTTGTAGCCAGAGAATTTGAGAGTTGGATATTCCCTTAGGTTGTAGCCTGAGAAACTAGGGGGTTGGAGCCTCCTTCTAGTTGCAGCTGGAAAAAAAAGGAAGTTGGTGCTTCTAATGAATGTAATTCTTCAAGACATATAAGAAAATGCATTCTGTGGTTTTCTCCCGATTTGGGTTTCCATGTAAAACACTGGTGTACTGTGTATGTGTGTGATTGTTCATTTCTTATTGCTCATTATTGGATAATAATTCCACATTGATATAACACTTGGATTATTTGGATAAAAAGGATTATAATTGCGCTATTATTGATTCATCCCCCTCTCAGTAATCCAACAAAATGGTCAAAATCAATCGAATGAATCTTGGACTTGAGCGTTGATTATGTGTCTTGGAGGTCCTAACCTTGTAGGATAGGTCAGTCGGGTAGTTATCTTATGTTATATTTATGTTATATGGTTGATATTGAATAATAGTGATGTTGTATTTACAATTTTGTTGTCTGGTGATGTAATGAGATTGAATGTGTAATTATTGATGTATGTTGTTATCACATATCACTTGTCCTAATAGTTGTTTCAAAAAAAAAGTACCTCTACTACACTCACTTAATTGATGTCGTAATGGAGGGGTCTTTAAATATCCCCTTTCCTCTTCAATCTTTTCTTTAGTAGCATCAATGGTATCCTCAACGTCAATAGAAACCTCCTTAATAAATTTATGAAAAATAATGTGTTCCTCTTGAAATTTGGATTGGCTTAGAAATTCCTTTATGAATATCTTCAATTTGGATTGGCTTAGAAATTCCATATTCAATTTACCCCATTCATTTATGTCCCTTATATCCATCTTTTATTGTGATGTCTTCTCTTTCTCCATATATTTCCTTCTTTGAATCTAAAGGTAAGGTAATAGTGTTAGTAGGAACTTGAGGATTATGTCCAATATTGTTGGATAATTTTTGGGAAACATTTTTTTTATCATGATTCATCACATAGTATGTTTAACTCTTCATATTACTAAAGGCTACCACCTTCTTCATTTACCTTATTTAAATAATTTCTTGTATTCCACTAGCATTCTATATCTTGTTGTTACCAACCTAAATTCATGACTAGATTTATCTTTAGGTAGAATCCAATTCAATTTTGAAGGAGAATAAGAAATACTCCTATTCTCTATAGAAATTTAAATATTAGGGAATTTGATCCCAACCTCCTTAATTGTCATGACCCATTCAATGGATTTATCTGGATGTTGCATGGCCCCTACTATAATCTATCAAATCTCCTACTAATTGTTTTTCTTTGTCAATTTCTTTGTATATGGATTTTCTTCATGGACATATGATTTGGACCCCAAGGATGTTCTTATGTTTTAGATGATATGAGGATCATATCTCCATGATTCATGTTTCTCAAAAACATAAGATCCTTGAATCCTTTGACAAGGTCCACTACCTTCAAATTATTACGTACATAAAATCAAATTTTGAATGGAAATGAGAAGTAAATATTGTCATGCTTGGGATGATAGTGAAATTAATCTACATTGAACATTTTTCTAGCATATTCTAAGGGAAATACTATTAGGGTTAGAAAGAGAGGTAATATGAAAGGATTGAATTCCACTCCATAAAGCCTAATAATTTTATAATCTTTGGATAGAAGCCAATCACCCACTTCAAAATTTCTCGTCCATTTGTAAGATCTTCATTTATTCCACAAGAATTCAAGGAACAAGTAAAATAACGTTAAAGGAACAAGAAAAATTCCCACCTGAAAATGTATTCCACCTAGATCAACCCCCCGAAACATGTCTTATCAAAAAAACAAGGGAAATGCCCCATATCCACCCCACAAAATAAGTAAAATGAAATTAAGATTAGTGCTATTTCAATTGCACCAAAAATGGGTCCCACTTATTCTACACCTCTCAAGTCATTTCAAAAATTTGGACTAGAGTCAACCTCAACAGGTTCTTCTTTCCCCATTGATTATTCCAAGCTCGTTCCCTTGGCTGTGGTTTCTCTAGATAGTAGATAGGGATAGTGGGAATCATTTTAATCCATTCATGTGCATGATTAGTTGAATGACGAGGCATTTGGATACCTTAAGAAAGTCGACATAGTTACTCCCACCATTTACCTGTGCTTGGTTTAATTTCTTCACTTTGAAATGGAGCAGATCACTGGGCATAAATCACATTGTGTCATCATTGGCAGGGACCATCACAATTCTTTGTTTTAATTAAACACTCGGATTCCCCTTTTTCACACCAATTTTGAGTCAATTGTACTTATAAGATTATATATTAATTATATTAAATATATTAAGGTTCGATATTAATTATATATATATATATATATATATTACTTATATTAAATACAAAAAAAAAATGGAACATAATTTTTTTAACAAAAAAATAAAACCAAATTAAAAAGAACTCGCTCCCATTCCCAAACTAGAAGAGCACTAGAAAAAACATCGTTACCATTCCCAAGACTAGCAGAGAAGCAAAACCTGGCTATGAGCATAGAAAATACCCTCGAAAATGGCTGAGAGAGTCGAAGGAGGCCCTATCCAACAAATTTGGACAATGAAAGATGTAGAGGAGCCTTATCTGGCCAAACTCATCAGCGATCGTGGAGTGGAGATATCAAGGGTTGACATCATTCCACCAAAATTGGTAATTCTTAATTTATGATTTTTCTTGGTTTAATCATGTGAGAACATGTTGATATCAAACAAAACTGAGAAGAAAATTAGTCTGTTTGGTTGAGGATTTCCATTATGTCGTTCAATGCTCCTAAACTATTTTTTATCACCTCCCCCAACAAATCCTCACCATTGTGGTCTCTGAGAGAGAGATTAGTTGAAAGAGATATATCAATAGACAAGACCCTCACCAATAGGGCCTTTAGGTAGGCACTCCATTAGGGCCATAATTTAGGTGTTCAACTGATAGGACCTACATTCCATAAGGAAGGGAGAGGGATTGCACTTGACCATACCATAAGGAAAGGAAGGGAGAGGGCCTCCACTCGAATTGTAGATAGGGAGGAGGGAGAGGATTGAACAAAATACCAACTGAAATACACAATGTTTGAGGCCCACTTATGTTTGAAGCTCCTTCAGAGAAGATCGACTTAACAATAATACCAATGAACTATTAAATTATGAAAATATCACACTAATTTTGTTCTTTGTTCTAAGGGTTTTAGCATTGTTTATAATGCAGAAAGTGTGGTCTCTTTAAATAACCTAAGTGAAAAGAATTATTTATTCATTATATGGGCCCTAGACTCTTTGTTAGATGTTACCAACAATTGGGTTTCAAGTTTACTCTTACTCTTTAAGTTGCACATAATAACAATCTGCCTCAAACACATAATATATGCACCTTAAGGATGGTTATAACTTTGAATTGAGATTTGTTTCATGCACTTGTAAAATTTCAAATACAGATGGTATCAAAATCTGCTCTGAATAAGTGTAATTTAAATATATTTTTATTCAATATATTTTTGAGTGTTGCTGGAAAAAGACTTTCCCTCACAACCCACCAAGTAATCTCATGGTTGGATGATTCCACTCTGTTGTCATTTGATGGTTTCTATGTGAACGATCAAATTTGTTACAATATTGTAATTAGTGACATTGGTAAAGGTTCTTTGATACCAAAATTTATCATTTTCTTATATGACATGTGAATCCATGTTTCTTTGGGCATGTTTTCAATACAATTTCTTGTTGGGATATAATTTTTTATATTCTTAGACTCGTGATGGTAGAAGAATGAACTAAGACTCTTTTCCATGTGCAAACATATCTCATGATTTACCTTTCCATTATCATTGGTTTAACAATCTACATGGTGCAACTGAATACTTGTGATTTACCTTGTGTGTGATCCATTGAGAAAGATTCATTACTATTATCTAAGCATCATTTGAATACACATTTTTTTTTAAATTTGATTACATTTCAATATTATTCCCAATTGGTAAATTGATATACTACTTTCACACACTTAATTTTCCACTTTTCCTCAAGAGTGGTAGTGTCAATTTACTAATGCTTTAGTCAAACCAAGTCTTGGAACTCCCCTTCTCTACTAAATGACTAGACTTAGTTTAACACTTAGGAATACCCTCCTTAGGTTAGGAACCTTTTTCCCTATCCTTAAAGTTAAGAGGCAAGGACACTGAGGTGAAAATGGGTGGCTTTCTTGGCAATTTCCCCTAAGCTCTCCTACGCAAGGTAGGCCTTTCCCTTTAGCAAGAGTTTGAGTGGTAATAATACAAAAAAACAATATTAAAGTGGAGAAGAGTGTGGGAGAGGATAAAGAATAAAAAAGAAGAATATCAAACATCCAATGTGATCTGGATTCTTTCGAGAATGAAATGAAGGAGGAAACATAATAAGGAAATGTAATATGTATGATGTTGGATCAGTTGGGATAATGAGTTGGGCCTTCAGTGCAACTGGATGACTAGAAACACAATCTTAATCATATTACCATTTCTTCTAGTTCAAATAATAAACTCAATGAATATATCTTTTCATTCCACCTAATTTTTGTGGATTTGCAAATTTAAAAATGTTGTGATGTTGCAATGCATACACAAATGTTCTACTCACACATATATTCCCATGATCTTATTTGTGTTTGTCACTAATGTGAGGTGCTCCATTCAAAACTTGGTTGTTTTTTAATAGTTATGTTTGTTGACATGAACATATTTTGCATACCAAGTTTGATTGCAAACAATGCAATGATGAGTAGGTGTGTCCAACACCTATCATTGATATTGTTTCTCAACGAGTGCATGGTATATTCTTTCCAAACTTTGTGTTTTTATTTTGAGATTCCACTCTTTGGAAAGAATTGACTTCTTTTGTGAGACCTAAATGGTTGCAATTGTGAAGGATAGCACTTGAAAAAGATTTGTTCTTTGTGGTTTGAATCATACAATAACCATAATATTATTAGAATCATGCTCCCTTCTTTTCCTTTTCATAATTCCAAGCTCTTCTAGATATTTTTATCCCCAAATGATGTCATTTCAAGTTAGAGAAAAGTTTTTCGGGATATGTTATATTTATAATCAAGATTTCTGTGCAATGCATATTCATCTTGACTTGATTTATTTTTTGTACTATAGAAGACAAACTGAGAAAAACTTAAAGATAACCTTGTCCTCGAGTTTCTTTAAGTTAACTCCAATGGCTTGGACTTGTCTAAAATTATTTCGGAATAAAACATAGATGTGGCCTCTTGTTTCATGAAGTTATTTTTAATAAAATTATTAGTATGATGCACATTAAAATTTCTATGATCTACTCATTGATGGATTTCTCCGTATGAAAAATGTAAAGAAGAACTCACAACAATATTTGGTGCTACATTTTTCAATAGTACACTATGGAAATGGGCCTCATTGCTATGTTTTTTATAACATGAGAGAATTTTCTATAATAAATCATTTATCACAGAACATTAAAGAAAACTGTAAATGTACCACATATACATATCATACCATTAAATAAGAAGAAGAAGAAGAATTGAAGAGGAACAAAAATAGCTAATCTTGCCCTGTATTAGAATCTTGTAATCTGAATACACACATTTGTCATGTGTAGGAAGTTCAAAGAAATAGATGAGACAGTCTCAAAAATCCAAAAATTCCAACATTCCTCCTCAAAATTACACAATATATAGTTTTTCAATGCCATCTAATCTAGGGGGTTCGAATCACAAGTGGTTGCATTGGATTCCCTTTTCTCTAGGAGTTGTTACAACAAGATAAAACAAAAAATGCATCTAACTCCTAATTTTTTGGATATTGTCTAACATAATAAATATCTTTTGAAACGTGTCATCCTAATCAATATGATGATGAAACACCTATATAACATGTCTATTATATCCTTTAGAAGTCATTTGTCCCAGCTGGCACTTTGAATGGAGGCTGACTTTGTTCACTGTGCAGTTTTGTTGCATCCACGTAAATTTTTCTACGAAAAATTTGTAGATGATGTTTTTTACTTTTCTCCCAAATGGCAAACTGGGTTGGGCTGATTTTTTGTCAGCAAATTAACGGCATTATGATGCTTGTCCAAAAAAATGTATTAGAAAAACACAGTTCATATTTTAAAAATTATGGTAAATATAACATTTCGCAGCGTACCAATTTGTTGTGAAATCTTTGTATATGCCAGTTTCCCCGCGAATCAGGATTTCACTGTGAAATCTCTGTAGATGTATATTTTGAGATTGTCACACATTTTCTTCACTGTATTCAATGCTAGCAAGAGGTCCCTTCCCTTTTTAACTACCAAAATGTTTTTAACATGTGGACTAACCTATTTTTAGTAATTCATGATCAACATATATTCCAAGTGTTACCAATAAGACCCTTCATCATTATATCAGTTACAAAATTGTGAAATTAAAAATTGCTCAGTAGAATGTTATTTGGCACCATCTTGTTTGAACACATTCAAACTCTTTTTGGAAACCTCTTCTTCCATTTGATGTACCTTCCTCTTCAAGACTTTTCTTTCCTTTTGTAGAACTATTTTCTGTTAGTATACTTTCTTTAGTTGCTTGTGGAGATACAAGGACATTTTACCATGTTTTTTATGTTGTCAATAGATTTCTCACATTCATCCAAGTGTGAAACTATCTTCAATTTCATCTCCATGTTTCCTCTCTCGGATGCACGATGAGATCTCGGCCCTTCATCATTACCAATATGACCAGAGAATAAGAAGGTTTTGCAACAATTTGACAGCTGACAAAACTTCACTACGAAAAGTTAAGAACTTTTACGATGAATTTACATTTGATTGTTTAATTCCATAACAGGTACAAATTCGGGTATTAAGTGCATGAGTGACCCATTACCCATAAATAAGATTTCTCCTAACACCTAAAGACATGATGAACTGACCGTTTTAACCTATCCCTTTTGAGTAATGATGAAAAAAACATGATGACCATGAGACTATACTAACTTGACCACATAATCAATCCTTATGCCTATGACTCAACCAAATTCTTAAATACAATTAGACAGGACCTAAATGAACCCATTTTTCGTTATTATGAAATGAACCTAATCACCAAGACCTGTCATCTAGTCTCCAAAGACTAGTTATGACCCTAACAAAACTAGACAAAGAAAAAAACAAAAATGGAGATGACCTTCAGTACATTTCATGTGCTAACATGATCATTGTGCATAATTGCATTGCAAAATTCAAAATTGATCTAAATGAACTTTCACCACAATTACTATTGAATCCAACCACACTTTTTATCCCATTGACAATAGAATACTTGAGAGACCACCTATATTGATACTTCATGTTGCATTTACTTATAACATAGTTTGTGACCTTTGCAAACAAAGATTCCACACACCTTAAGAAAATATCTCCAAACCTAAGAGATGTAAGTGTGACGAAAATAATAGGCCACTTATGTATAATTGTGTATCTATACATCTAGGGTCTCAGATTTTCCTTGAGAATCAGAAGAGAATTCCACCAAATCTTTAGCGTGAGGACTAGTAAACCATTGACCAAGGTTCAAGTCCCTCATTGATATGATAACATCACCCCTCACTTTGGTACTAAGACCACCAGTAGTTTTGGTGTCATTCCTTGTGGGCCCTCTTTGGTTTGTGGATGGTATGCCCATAATAATTGCCAGTCTTACTACTACTGCAACATATCAATATGCCAAGCCCTCTTTGGTTCTTGAATGTTATGTTCATATTTATTGCAAGTATTACTACTACAACAACAAATCATTATGTTGGTACTTTGTTCCTCATTAATACTCGTACTTATCCATTTTTTTCTTACATAGAAACTTTTGGAAACATGAAGACTTTGACCTTTGTGTATTCTAAATTTGGACAAAATTATTGGGCCTGGAGTTATTGAATTGTTTCTAATTGATCCCACCTTGATAACTAAAAGGGAGAGTGGATTCATTGATCCTTCATGCACTCTCTTATTTTCACTAGTTCAAGGAGTTGGATAAATGATCCAAAATGGATCCAGGAAGGCCTAAAAATCAAATCTCTCAGTATTGGACGAAACCACCACCATTATGTTCGGATCGTCGCACTGATTTTGGACATAAATTTTTTTCGTAGATGGACGTTGTGTCCAAAATATATCATGTTTTGACCAATTTCCCAAATAGACAAAAAGTCAACTAGTCAAAGTCAACAGGTCGTACTGCTAATGTCAGTAGTACGACAGGTGATGTTAGCATGATGTCATGATGACATCATCATCATGATGTGGCATCACCAGGAGGTGACATGTGTCACTTGAATTTGGCATTTTCGGGCTGAGTTGGCACCAGTACAAATTTGACATGTGGCACTGTACGGATGACACGTGGTAGTCTGTACATGACGTGGCCCAATGGTAGGGTGACACGTGGTAGTACATATGACAATTGGGTTGTACAAAATATGACATGGCAAGGTGACTAGGTTGTATGGAAGATGACGTGGCATCATGACTGGGTTATACAAAAGATGACATGGCACGGTGACTAGGTTGTATGAATACTGACGTGGAAGCTCACTAGATAGGTGACTACGTTGTACAACAGTGACGTGGTAGCTGACTATGCATGTTGACTATGTGTTGACTATATGATAACTTTTTGGTATGGACGAAACACAGGGCGACACATGGCCCAATTAGAGGGCGCCACATGGCACCCTACATTTAGCCAATGTTGGTTGGGTGAAAACATTTTTTACCCACAAGTTTCGAACCCCCAACCTCCATGGGATCCAACGGACTAACCTCTCAGGCTAACGGGTTGGGCGAATGTGGATCTTGTTGAAAAAACTGATATAATATTGTTTTGAGTTGTACGTGGCGCAATGTTGGAGGTAAGCCCCAATCAGTAGGGGCTAGCCCTGACCAACTAGGGACTAAAAACCTAGAGCTAGCCAGTAGTGGAGCGCATGGGAGTTTAGGGATGTGGACACATGGATACATGTGACGAGGGGCCAGGAGAATAGGGGATAAAGACTAGTGTATAAACCAGCCTGTGATCATATGGAGCCTCTCATATGGCTAGGTGTTGGCCCTTGAACAAGTTTTGGAGAACCTTAGTCATGTTTGACCAATTTTGGGACTTTGACAGGTTGGTCGAAGATGGAGCTCTCAGGTGAAGCAGAGATCATGGTATCTTTCCCCCTTTTGCGGGATTTTTGGGTGTTAGGGTTTATGTAACGGGTATGGGATGTTGGACCATGGGTTTACCCATGTTTAGGGCCCTTTTGTAATGTATAAATAAGTAGCTAGGCGATGTAAGTAAGGAGTGAGATGTAGTAGTTGGATCTATGTGATCAAATTGGCTTAGTGCATGAGTAGTTGGCTTTGTGCAAAGACTGTGCTGAGACTTGCAGAGCTAACTGCAACTAATTGTAAGGGATTGTGTAAGGCTTTGTTCTTGGACTAAAATCGGAAGGAGGATCTAGCGAGGTGCCTGTAGATCTCATGTCCTATGCAGGGTTGGCTTTGTGGCTCTGTGCATGTAAGAAGATTGGAAGAAGATAATAAAGAAGAAGAAGAGTTGGTGGGCGTAACCCCGCACTGGGGTGAACCATGTATATCTTGTGTTGTGGTTTCTTTGTGCAATATGGTTGATATGTTATTGATTTTATTTATTCTTAGTGCTATAATCTTTATGTATGTTAGATGCATCTTATTTGGTAGATTAGTCCTTAATAATATGAATGAAGGTTAGATCTATTTTTATGTTATGTGTTGAATGGTTAGACGTGATTAGATCTTGATGAATACTGAGTTGTTCTGTAATTAGGGTTTTAACCTGTGATGTGATTAAGGGTAAAGACTAATGAATGTTGATTTCTAAGTGCTATGTTATGTATTGTGATCCCAGATATGCGTCCCAGCTAGGTTGTAGACACTTGAGTCCTGCAACCCCCCTACCTCTAAATTGGGTGAGACTTCATCTGCTTTGCAGGTGTTGATGAAAGGGCTGATACTTAGGGTTTTGTTGGTGCATTGTTGAAGCGTTGAACCCTGGGTCTTCCCCTATGCCAACAAATGGTTTTGTTGTCGGGACTTGAAACTATGTTTGTTGGGAACTCAAGAAAAGAGAAAGCTATGTGTGTAGATCTGTTGCTGTGGTGCGAAGTATTCTACTTGACTTGCAAAGATTTGTGCTAAGAAGGGAACCGAATATGAATAAAAGAGGTAAGATATTAAATATTTGTGCTCTGATAAAGGTAATATAAGTGAAATTTTTTGTTTGGAAAGAATGGATCTAGGTATGTTTGATAGATTTTTTCCTAGTCTAAAAACTAGGGCACAACTAGAAGAAAGAAGATTTTATATGAATAGACCTGATAGAAATAGTGAAAGATATGTTATTCATAAGAATAGAAATGATTTTTGGACTAACGAGTGGATGCAAGATCCTAGAAAGAATTTTTTTCATCATTGTGATCCTAGTGCGTAGTACAGGGAAGGTTGGGGATCATTTAAGAGAAAGAGAGGATTGACTCTTTGTTATAATTGCAGAAGACCGAGACATCTTGCTAAGGAATGCCCTGGTAGAGGCCCTATTTGTCTTTGTTGTAAAGTCGTTGTCCATGAAGTTTTGGATTTCCCTAGAATGATTGCTAAAGTTGACAAGATGAATATAAGACAAGAAAACCATGAGGAAGATCAAGAGACTAACAATATGCTAGAACACTAGAAAGAATTCGAGACTATATTATTGTAGATGAAAGAAACATTGAATGATCACAGAGACATCAATTTATCAGAGATCTTAAAAGAGAAAGAGTGCATAGAAACAAGAATAGGAGACTTCAACATAGATTGTGTTTTCGATAAGGAAACATAGGTGAATATTATGACAACAAGTAGTTGGGAAATTTTGGGAAAGCCTACTATGGTTCCTTCATTGGGATGAATAAGATTGTTTAAAGGAAAGATGATAACCCTATGTGGAAGACTTACTCATGTACCTATGGTTTCTCATGGAGCATCAATAGAAAAATAATTTGAGGTCGTTAAGTTTTTTGAGAACTATGCCCCCTTTTCTCTTTTGCTAGGAAGGAACTAGATTGAGAAAGATTAGATCTGAAGGAAAGAAGAAGAGGAAGTTATAGAACAGAAAAAGCAAGAATTAAGGGATTTCATGACTAGGAGAATAACACTCTTAATAGAAGAACAAGAGGACAAGTCGAAGCAATTGAGGGCCAGAGACTTACCTCTCGAAGTTGAGAAAATGTAGGAAAGCCTGCAAAACATGTCCATGCAGGAAAGAAGAGAATCTACCCCTGAAGTAATAAGAGAAGAGGTATTCCACTTAAACCCTTTGAAAGACCCTCACCAATGAGAAGTTACTATACTAAGAACAGATAAGAACAAGAATAGAAAGAGGAACCCAGTGACTCAGATCATAGGAAAGAAGGCCAGAAATCTAAGTAAAAAGAAAGAAAAGTTAGAAAAATTGCAGGAAGTTCCAGAGAAGACTTCACAGAAAGAAGGCTTGCAAAACTTGAAACTCGTTGGAATATCAGAACAACATATACTAGCATTTCGCCATGACAAAGAAATATGACCATTGGAGGCGTCCAAATTGTTAGAACGATGCTCTGTAATGGCTATATATGTAGTTATTGCTTGAAAGATCGCCATTGGACCATTGAAACCATGCCATAACAGAAGGAATCATATTGATTGAGGCATTCTTGCCTGTTGGAGGAGTCCATTACGACATTGTCTATTTAACCCGTCGAATGTCTCACTGGGGAAACTTTTGCAAATTGTGATTATGTGAGCCCACAAGGAACTAATTTCTATCCCGTAGTGATTACTGAGACCTCGCCACCCATTTTTTCTTACTGTGAGTATTTGTCCGCCTACCCGAGATACCCGATATCGAGCGTGTATGTCTAGTGAACGCATTACAATGGAGAAGTGTGTGGAGGAAATCCTAATAGATATTATGGTTGAGAAGGTAATGTTTGCAGGATCACAAGCTTCGTCGACGAGAGGATTGCGAGAATCCCCATCGACTGCACATCGATATGGGCCCTCCCAAACTGCGACAGAGAAAAGGAACAAGCATCGCAATGACTTGGAAAATGAAAATCTCATCCCATCGATCTTTCCCGACCACATCCTACCCTTGGCTGGTGAGGTTAGTCGTGACAGTGTTCTAAGAGACTTCAAGTACACCCTCATCACTGCGTACCTCCAGAAGGGGATACGCGGAGTTGGAACACAGCTAGGACTAATCCATGATCTCAAGATTAACAAATTTAACCTAAGAGATAGAAATAATTATGTGTTTCTTGCACCGCATAAGTATTTGACAAATTCATTGGGGAAGAAGCCGAAGATAGTCCCCTAGCCATGGACTAAGGAGATCGCAAGGTCCACTATCCTCAATGTCATGAAGATACACCACTTTGGTATACGCGTGTGTTAAACTCCTCATGTCATGCTACCATGGAGGTTATCTATGGTTAAACAAACACACGACTGTGGATCCGTAGTTGATCCACATGATCACTAGATTGAGTATGTAGGGACTAGACCCTCATAAATTCTACCCAGAGAAGGCTGCAGATCATGCCCTGGAACAGCGAATAAAGGACACCTACAATGATGTGGAGAAGGGGAAGCAGGGCTACAAGGTAGTTTCCATACAAGATGGTGCAGTGTGCCTAGCTTTCCAGTTGATTGTTGGTAAGGGCGTCAGGAATAACAAACCAATGCAAGTCACAGGGTTTTTCATCAACTTCACACAAAAATGCATTGAAGGAATGCTAATGAACTGGGTGAGCTACCTTGTCAACCAGTTGGAACAAGATTATCACAAAGCACAGGAATAGGGCTACAAGTTTCACTTCAACTGGTTTCTTATTCTCATTTCCTTTGTCTCTTGGGAGATGTCGGAAGGAGCGACCTTCCCTGAATATGAGTCATCTGAACCACTGGCTGCAAGTTTCACTACCCTTTGGTATTCGAGCGACATGGAAAAAAAATGGCAGTCCAATGCGTTGTGCCAAACCTATTACTTGCAGTTGAAGAGAGACATTGAATACTTTCCTCACATGATTCCAAATACAATCCATAGGTTCATCCCACTTGCAAAGTTCCATGAAGATAGGAAATTCATTTACATCACTTTGCACGGGAAATAACACAAGGAAGTGATCCAGTTCTATTACAAAATCATCGAGGAATATATGGAGGAAATAACCAAGGAATGGCCTACAAAATTCCTAGTACTAGTCGAACAGACATAAATCTCCGACCCGAACCTCATCAAAAGTATTGTAGTCACTCGAGATGAGTATGATGGACCTAAAAGCAACAAGAGGAATAAGAAAGAAGAAGTGTAGAAAATGAACAATGCATTGGAGGAAACTGCACCTGATTCACCTGGAGGGGGAGGAGGTGACAAAGTGAACCAAGAAGAGAAAAAGGAATAAGACGAGAAAGAACAGGGTGAAGTAACACCACCTAAGGATCCCCTTGCGGAGACTGAGACATCCAAGAAAAGAATGGTTTCCCCAAAGAAACCTTCAACATGGAAGAAGTCACAAGCTAATAAGCCCTAGTCACAGACTGTTATTATAGTGGATGACATTGATCTCATCATCACCATTGTAGCATACACTTCGGAGGATATTTTGTAGCGTAATGAAGAAAACCAAGAGACAATGTATGAAAGAATCAAGGCAGAGATGAAAGGGGTACAACAAGCCCTCTACTCGAGCCGTGTAGTGTCTACTGCACCATCATAATCATAAGGTATCGAATTGGGAGATGAGCCTGCCCAACTACGTAGATTAGCAGATGTGATAGACGGTCACCTTCATCGGGTCCAGGAAGAAAATGAACAGGCCATAGAGGCATTGAAGAAAGCAAAGGAGGAATCCCTAGAGCAACGTTAGGTTGCACAACAAGAGAAATATGACCTCCAAGCAAATTTTGTAGAGGATAGAGCGCAGATCTAGAAGGAAAAATAATAGCTACTCGCGGAGGAGATGAGAGTTAAGGAGGCATTCACTAGAGAAATTTGTTTTGTGTCGGGCCTGGAACATATGGAAGAGGAAACAACTAAGATCCAGGTGGGGAAGCTCATTGAATCCATTCAACAACTTTAAGCAAGAGTAGTATAACTGGAACTACAGGCACTCCACAGGAAGTGCAAGATTAGAGAGAAGAAAATTCCAGGAGTGTAGTTGAAAGAATCAAGGCATTGGCGTTAGAATACAAGAAACTCAGTAATCGATGTGTGCATACCTATGAGCACCTTGTAGAGGACCCAAAACTAAGGACATTGGAGTCACAACTCCAGGAGGTGAAGCAACAATCATCGACAGTGCAAGCACAGTTGAAGATACTGTCAGCAATCGAGAAGATGAAAAGGTCACAGGAGGTGCGCACAGTTCAGCAGCAGGTTCATGCCATCCAGAGTAGAGTCATGGAAGTGACCCAAAGACTCCACCCAGTGCAGGATGAAGCCTACACATTTTTTGAAGATATCAAAGGACAAGGTGCACAGCTAGAACAAGTGATCACCACGGTGGAAAAGTGCATGGAAGGACCAATCACCGAGAAATTCATTTAGGAGTTCTCCGAGAAGGAGGCTCTAGCGAAGCAGCAGGTCGAGGAAGATCAAGCTAAGCTCGAGGCCTTCAAAGAAGAATTGCCCAGATCAGAGTGACTTAGGATGAGTCACATGTGAGCGTTGGGGGCCTGTTGGCCCTTGACCAAGTTTTGGAGAACCTTGGTCATGTTTGACCAATTTTGGGACTTCGACAGGCTGGTTGAAGATGGAGTGCCCAGGCGAAGCAGAGATCATGGGATCTCGCTCCGTTTTGTAGGATTCTTGGGTGTTAGGGTTTATGTAACGGGTATGGGATGTCATGCCATGGGTTTACCCATGTTTAGGGCCCTTTTGTAATGTATAAATATGTATCTAGGTGATGTAAGTAAGGAGTGAGATGTATTAGTTAGATCCATGTGATCGAATTGGCTTAGTGCATGACTAGTTGTCTTTGTGCCAAGACTGTGTTGAGACTTGCAGAGCTAAGTGCAAGTTATTGCAAGGGATTGTGTAAGGCTTTGTGCTTGGACTGAACTCAGAAGGAGGATCTGGTGAGGTGTGCGTAGATCTCTTGTCCTATGCAGGGTTGGCTTTGTGGATTTGTGCATGTAATAAGATTGGAAGAAGATAATAAAGAAGAAGAAGAGTTAGTGGACGTAGCCCCACACTGTGGTGAACCACGTATATCTTGTGTTGTGGTTGCTTTGTGCAATATGGTTGATATCTTATTGATGTGATTTATTCTTAGTGTTGTAATATTTATGTATGTTAGATGCTTCTGATGTGGTAGCTTAGTGCTTAATAATATGAATGAAGGTTAGATCTATTTTGATGTTATGTGTTGAATGGTTAGATGTGATTAGATCTTTATGAATATTACGTTGTTCTGTAATTAGGGTTTTAACCTGCGATGTGAATAAGGGTAAAGAATAATGAATGTTAATTTCTAAGTGCTTTGTTAAGTATTGTGATCACAGATCTGTGTCCCAGCTAGGTTGTATACACTTGAGTCCTACAACCCCCCTGCCTCTACCTCAGGTGAGACTTCATCTGCTTCGCAGGTGTTGCCAAAAGGGTCGGTAGTTAGGGTTTTGTTAGTGCGTTGTTGAAGCATTGAAGCCTGGTTCTACCCCTGTGCCAACACTAGGATACTAGGAATAGGGGGTTGCGCCTTGTATTTTTCCATTTATGACTTTTTTCACCTTATATTATGTTTTTTTGGGTTACTTCAACTGATTTTAATGGATTTTAGTGAATATTGGGATATATGGAGTCTGATTTGAGGACAAATATTCAGAGGAACTTGGGTGGTTGGTGCCAACTCCAAATAAATATAAACCATTGGTTCTTAGTAGCATTCAGAGAGGTTCAAAATAGCATAAATTTTTAGGAATTTGAAAGCAAAACCCATTTTTATGCAGGGAAGCCATTGAGGAGGGGAAATTTGTGGGCCAATTTCGGGAGCTACGCTCAGTATTTTTCACTATCGTCAGTTGTGTTGGATTCTTGAGATCGATAAAAACACAACCAAACTAGTTTGTAATCCTATTGATACTTTTTTGATGTACTTTTGAAGAATTGAAGAGAAATAAGAAATCCTCACCCACTGAGACAAAGGCCCTGAGACGTAAGAAATATTATCGAACTCCGTTAACAATTTTTATATTATGGTTTGTTGATATTTTGTTCGACAACACATGTATTCCAATAGAGGATGAACACCTTTTGTGACCACTCACATAACCAGATAAAAGATCAACACACCGAGGTTTTCACGTGGTAAAACCCCTACGGGGAAACATCCACAGCCCCAGCCAACGCGACCACTTGGAGAAGTTTATTAATGCAAAGAAAAATATTATAGAGAGATTTTACAAGAGAGTTTCTCACAATCGATCATCGGAAAATGACCCTCAATGCTCTTAAAATAGAGATCATGGACAAATCGCGTGTTAAGCCACGGATCAATGGTCATTAAGATCGAGGAGAGTATGAACCGTCAGATCACTCTATGTCGGGAACATATTGTGACCATCGGATTTCCTAACTACAAATACATACTAATGCATACTAAATAAACACACTAGAAAACACACTTTTACCTAAAGACACAATAGACCAAGTAGATCTTAACTAACTCCTAAGTGTCTAAATATCCTAACATCCCCCCTTAAGAACAACTTGGGATAGGATTGAAGGATTTACAATAGTGACACAATAGGAGAAGGAAGGAGGCATTAGAGAATATCCCCCCTTAATGACAACTTCGTGAATTCCTAACATAAATCAAAGTTTGGAAAACTTCACTTCGTAAGAGACTTTGTGAAAATGTTTGCAACTTGATCTTCTGTAGGGAAAAAGAGCACTTCAATAACTTGATCATGAATGAGATTTTTGATGAAGTGAATGTGTAGCTCAATGTGTTTTCTACGCTGATGTTGAACTGGGTCTTTGGCAAGCTTGATGGCACTCTGATTTTCACACCAAAGGTTGGTTGGATGCTGGTGCTGGAATCCAAACTTTGAAAGGAGTTTTCAAAGCCATAGGGCTTCCTGACTTGCATTTACCGTTGCTCGGTACTCTGCTTCTGCTGAAGAAAGTGAAATATATTGTTGTTTCTTACAGGCCCAACCGATAGGTCCTGAACCAAGGATGAAAAGATAACTTGTAGTAGACATTCGATCATCAAGGTTGTCAGCCCAATATGAATCAGTGAAAACAACCAATAAAGGAGTCCCCCTTGAACTGTAATGTATCTCGAACTAAACTATACCATGAACATAGCGAAGTATACTTTTAGCTTCTTTCCAATGGATTTCATGGGGAATTTTCATATACCGGGCAACAAGACCAACAACAAAGGAAATATCAGGACAAGTATGAGTCAAGTATAAGAGGCTACCAACTAACTGACAATACAAGGTGGCATCAACTTCAGGAGAAGTACAGGTGGTAATAAGATTGACTCCAGACTGGAAGGGAGAATGGGTTGGTTTACAATCATCCATGTGAAAGCGATGAAGAAGGTCACAAGCATACTTAGACTGGGAAAGAAAAATTCATTCATTGGTTTGCAAAACTTGGAGGCCAAGGAAATAGTGCAAAAAGCCTAAGTCTGTCATTTCAAATTTATTCTTAAGGATGGTTTTCACATGGTTTAAAATTTTTGAATCACTACCAGTAAGGATAAGCTCATCAACATAAAGGACAAGGATTATGAGATGGCTTCATAATTTCTTTGTATAGACATTAGGATCAGGATGGCATCTAGAGAATCCAGTGGCAATAAGAAAGGTGTCCATTTTTGCATACTAAGCTCGGGGATCTTTCTTGAGACCATAAAGAGATTTCTTAAGGCGACAAACAAGGCCAGAGTCATTCTAGACATAGCCAGGAGGTTGTTCCATGTATATTTCTTATTTCAAATCTCCATGCAAGAAGGCGTATTTAACATCCATCTGATGGACCTCCCATTTATGTGAGGCATCAAGGGCAAGAACAAGGCAGATGGAATTCATTTTGTCTACAGGGGAAAAGGTTTCATGATAGTCAATTCCTTCAACTTCGAAAAATCCTTTGACAACTAAATGAGCCTTGTGTCTTTCAACACTTCCATCTAATGCATACATAGTTTTGTAGACCCATTTACATATGAAAAGTTTTCTTCCTTTTGGAAGAGGTACAAGATCCCAAGTATCATTTTCAATTAAAGAATGATACTCTTCATTCATTGTTGTATCCCAATCTGGATGATATGAATCTTTTGCAAATGTCTCTAGATCATGAGTTTCCGAAACTTGAGCCAAAAGAGAAGAGGCTCGTTGGAACTATGAACGTGTTTGACGTTGATCTGAAGGATCATCGACAAGATTACCAGTTTCTTCTCATGTTGAATGGACCCATCTAGGAAGCGGTGGAGCTGGTGCTGGTTCAGGTTCAAAGGACTCATCTGGAGGAGGGTGAGCATGTAGAGGTGGATTTTCATCCTCACTGTCATCATCTGAATAATAAACTAGATTAGAAGAAGGCACAAACGTTGAAGATGGATCACATGTCGAAGAAGGCACAACTGTCGAATTAGGCTCATAGGCCAAAGAAGGCAAAAACACTAAATTAGGCCCGTAGACCAAGAGATTTTCATCAAATTTAACATCTCGTCTAATAATAATTTCATTACAATGTGATTGAAGAAGTATGTAACCTTTGAAATCTTCAGAATAACCAACAAATATACACTTCTCACTTTTAGGCTGCAATGATTTCCTTTTCTCATCAGGAATGTGATCCCATGCTATACTACCAAATACACGAAAGTGACTTACATATGGTTTAATTTTAGTCCAAGCTTCTTCTGGTGTTATATTTTTAAGAGCCTTTGTGGGAGTGCGATTTACTATGTAATTTGCACACTTGATGGCTTCCACCCAATACTTTAGACTTAATCCCTTAGATTGGATCATACAATTAGCCATTTCTTTTAATGTACAGTTCTTTCTCTTATCAACACCATTTTGTTGTGGTGTATATGGAAAAGTGTGTTGCATTTGGATTCCCTGTGTCGTGCAGTAATTTGTAAAATTATTGTTCACATATTCACCTCCATTATTTGTTCTTAACCTTTGAATTTGATGTCCAAATTTCTTTTCTACAAGGGCCTTGTAGGCCAAAAACCTGTCAAAAACTTCTCTCTTAAGTTTTAAGAAGTAAACCAAAGTACGTATGGAAAATTCATCAATGAAAGTTAAGAAATAATTGCACCCAGAAAAAGAAGGAGAATAAAGTGGACCACACAAATCACTGTGAACAAGCTGCAAAGGACCCGAGGTGTGCCAAGAGGCACGTTTTTCAAAACTATCCCGATGATGTTTGCCTAGAACACAAACGACACAAACACCATCTCTACATGAAACAAGAGGAAGACCAGTCACCATCTATTGATTACATAGTTGCTACAATGAGAAATACTTTAGATGACCAAACTGCTCATGCCAAAGTTTGCTCAAGTCATCGCTATGAGCAATAAAAACTGATGAAAAAGAATATGAACAAAAGTTGTCAAACTTGTACAACCTGGTAATATCATCAGCAATTCCAGTTGCAAGAACATGATTAGGATCTTTTAGATCCTTGATTACAAATTAGTGAGGTGAAAACTCTACGGTTTTACCTTCAACTGAATGAGTGATTTTCTATACTGATAGAAGGTTACAAGAAAGACTTGGAATACATAATACATCATTGAAATGGCCATTTTCTACTTGTATTGTTCCAGATACTTCAACACCAAGAGATCTATCATCACCAACAAATATTTTCTTGGTGTTACATTCATTTAGAGTAGAAAATATGTCTCTATCCTTATCCATATGATAAGATGCTCTAGAATCAATAAGCCACATATCAGAAATAGAAGTAGAAGGTGTATTGAAGGAGAAACTAGAAGAAGAAATTGCATGTCCATGAGAAGAAGAAGAAGAAGTAGGATCAATACTGATGTTGTGCTTCTTCATCATTGCTTCTAAAGCTGCCATCTTCTTAAAACATTTGGAATCATCATTGTTAAGCCCTAATATTGTCTCATTACCCCTTAATTGGGGTATATTACATTAGTAATGTTATTTTATTTATGTCGGCTTTATTCCATTAGTTGTAATTATACCTCCTAGACTCCTATATATACCAAGGAGACATTTTTATTTGGAATCATCTTGTACTTGAACATTTATGTGGGGTAAAAGGAGGTTTCCCCCTCGAAGAGGCTTATTCTATGAAATTCTCTCTTCTTCAAGGCGATGAGTACTTATTCTAAGGTTTTTCTATGCTATATTGATATTTGGTTCTTAACATATGGTATCAGAGCTCAAGGTCTTGGGGTTTCACTGCTACATCTGAGATACCGTGGAATTTTCGCTATAACGTTTTTTCTACAATGATTCAGAAGGAACGGCTTGGAGGATATTTATCAAACAGATCAAGGTACGTTGGGTTAGACATTTATCTCCTGAGGCCTTATAATTTCAGAGATACAACCTTTTTAATATAGGGTTCTGGAATCATCCTGAATTGAGTCATTGCGGAATTTTTGCTATAAATTTAGTTTTGTAATGTTTCAGACCTGGAAATCCATAGGATGTTCTTAGAAATTAGTAATTTATCATTGGTAGAAATTTTAGCTTCTGGATCATCATATATTTGTAGATACACCCTGTGGAAGATAGGGTATCTGACTAGTCCTGTTGACTAGTCTCAAGCAGGTGTTTTGGGTAAAACAATCATAAATTATTCCTAGAGTATCCAAATTGAGTGAGACCAATTGCATTGGATAGTGGACAGAACGTAGTAGTTTTGGTACGAGATTCAGAATTTTATATCAATTATTTTGTGTGGGGCATGCTATACAAGTGAGATCCCCTGTAAAGGACAAAAATCAGCAAGTTGTGGGGAAGTTACCGTAAATTCCACTTGGCACATCCAATTTTTATCAGACCTGTGGCATTGAAGAGAGGAAATATCAGAGACCTATAAAAAATAAAATTTCATACTCGGAAGGGCCGAAATTTTGGAGATACAATAAAACGAATATTGTATAGAAAAACCACCTCAAAATCAAGGTTTAAAGTGATACTTGGCCAACATGCCACCAAAAAAGGGAACTTATACACCAAATAAGACTCCAGAAAATCCTACTTGGACTCTTGATGAAGGTGAATAAATGCATAGGGACATAAATGATTTACAAAATAAGACAGTAACAAAATATAAACTACAAGAGATGACTGATTCAACATAAGCTAAGTTTGAGGCAATAAATACTAAGATGGATGCTTTAAAAGGGGAGATCATGGAAGGATTGAAAAATTTCCTAATAGAGAGGACACCTGAAAGTGAAAATGTATCCCATGAAATTTATGATGAGGACACAAGGAAGGTGAATCAAGAATGGAGAAACTCCAACTTTGGGTTGAAGACCAACCACGTTCCTAAGATCGATATGAGGAAGTTTGATGACAAGGACCCAATCACATGGATACTTCATATGGAGCAATTATTTGATCTACATAATGTGCCACGTACACAAAAGGTACGAATTGGTTCTTTATATTTAGAACCCAATCAATTTGTATGGTATCGATGGCTTTGTTCTTGGAAATCACTTGTCACTTGGACAATTTTCATGGAAGAAATGATAGCACACTATGAAGATACAAGGAGAAATACCTTCTTTATCCAATTGATAAATCTCATGCAAAAGGGTTCAGTTACCGAGCACATTGAGAACTTCCAAAGATTGAATATAAAGGTAAGAGATATTGCATATGATCACTTGATTGATGTATTCATAGGAACTTTAAATGATAAAATTCAACATGAGGTTTTCCTTTGGGAACCCAAATCATTGGAGAATGCATTTAAGGTGGCAATAAATGTTGAAAGTAAAAATATGGCTATGGCTACTAGAAGGACCAATCCTAACATCTATAGAGAGAATAATGCTCCTTCTTCTAAAACACCTCAACCT
>ML778279.1:899506-943748 GCA_009831015.1 Picea engelmannii
CAAAGACTATCTTCAGAAGAACAACAAAAATGGGTAACCAAGATATTGGGTTATGATTTTGAAATCGTCTATAAAAAGGGGAAGAAAAATGTTGTGGCAAATGAAATCTCAAGAAAGGATGAAGATGTTGAGGCCTTTATCTGTTCTATCTCGATCATCCAACCCGATTGGATAATAGAAGCAAGGGATGAATGGAAGAATGATGAAAAAGTGTGGACTCTCATTCAAAGGTTGTAGCAGGATTCCAGTGCATCAGATACATTGACATGGAAAAATGATTCACTATGGTACAAAGATTGCTTATATTTATGTAAGAACTCCCAAATCAAACAAAAGGTACTATTGGAATTGCACACCTCTCCAGTAGGAGGGCACTCAGTATTTTTGAAAACCTACCATAGAGTCAAGAAGGATTTGTTTTGGGATGGCCTTAAAACTGATGTTTAAAGGTTTGTGGCAGAATGTTTGGTTTTCAAACAAAATAAGGTGGAAACAATTAAGACCCTAGGTCTTTTACAACCATTAGCCATCCCAAGTTAGCATTGGGAGAAGGTTTCCATGGATTTCATCACAGGGTTATCGAAGTCTGAAGGAAAGAGTGTCATCATGGTGATTGTTGATAGACTGACCAAGTACACACACTTTTGTGCACTCTCTCATCCCTTCAAATCTAGTACAGTTGCCACCGAATTCATGGAGATAGTTCAAAATCTACATGGCAGCCCAAATATTATTGTAAGTGACAAAGATCCCATCTTCACTGGACATTTTTGGATAGAATTATTTTCTTTTTTGGGTACTCAATTGGCTCATAGCTCATCCTATCATCCTCAATCTGATGGACAAACTGAGATAGTGAACAAATGTCTGGAAGGCTACCTTCATTTCTTTGTCTCTGATAAACAAACACAATGGTTCAAATGGTTACCCTTGGAAGAATGGTGGTATAACACTTCCTTTCATAATGCAACAAAAATTACACCATTTATGGCACTCTATGGATACCACCATCCTTCCATCACTTCTTCTCTAAAATAAAAATCTAAGGTTCAAGCAGTGGAAGATCACATCGAGAATCAACAAGAAGTTCTCCAAATATTAAAGGACAACCTAACCATGGCACAAAATCGCATGAAACAACAACCAAATCAACATCGTAGTGAAAGAAGTTTTGAAGTAGGGGATTGGGTGTTTTTAAGACTACAACCATACAAATAGATGTCCCTCAAGCAAGCCAATAAGGATAATAAATTATCACCAAAGTACTATGGCCCTTATAAGGTGTTGCAAAAGATTAGTACTATGGAATACAAATTGGAGTTGCCTGCATCTTCACGAGTACACCCAGTTTTACATGTTTCATGCTTAAAGAAGGTTATAGATAACAAGATCCTAGTTCAAACTATATTTCCAGAACTTGACGAGGAAGGAAAAATCATATTGTATACTGAATCCATCACTGACACAAGAATTCACCAGCTGAGGAATAGATCCATTTTAGAGTATCTCATTAAATGGAGGAAACTACTGGCTGAAGATTCCACTTGAAAAGATGAGTCTTTTATACAAAATCATCCATAGTTACTCAAGTGTTGCGGACAACACTTGTCTCAAGGGGAGGGGCATGTTAAGCCCTAATATTGTCTCATTACCCCTTAATTGGGGCAAATTACATTAGTAATTCTATTTTATTTATGTCGTCTTTATTACATTAGTTGTAATTATACCTCCTAGTCTCCTATATATATACCAAGGAGACATTTTCATTTGGAATCATCTTGTACTTGAACATTTATGTGGGGTAAAAGGATTTTTACCCCTCGAATAGGATTATTATCTAAAATTCTCTCTTCTTCAAGGCGTTGAGTACTTGTTCTAAGGTTTGTCTATGCTAGATTGATATTTGGTTCTTAACAATCATGACCATCTTTATCACAAAAGTTGCAATGTTTGTCAGTCTTCTTATTTTTATATTTTTCTCCTTTGTCTCCATTCAAAGAAAAATATTTATGAGTGGGTTTGGGACCCTTATATTGCTTGTTGTTGTGGCGAGGATGTTTCTTCTTGGGATTCTTGGGTTTATCTTTCTGCTGGGAAACTAAGGCTTTGTTGGAGGTACCTGCAGTGTTGATCACTCCAAGTTGTACAATCTTATCTTCCTCTCTAATCAAAGAAACAAAAAAGGATTCAAGAGTGGGTTTTTCATAATATTTCCCTAGAGCCTCTCTCATGGCATAAAAGGTAGATACAAACACAAAATATGCACTAGCTAGCTTAGAAAGAATAAGATAGATGCAACGCTCTTCCTCCGTTTTTATCTTACTTTCTTCACATAAAATTCTGAGTGTTTAAGCCTAGATAGATAGTCTCCAAGGCAAGAAAAATCACTTGGACTCAAGGTCAGTTCATGATTTTCTAACTGTTGTGCTCGAATAATACTGAGTTTACCAAACACAGATTCAATCTTGTCCCAAACTTCTTCGGGGTCATTAATTTCTTGGAGGTGGTATCTTAAATCATGAGAGATGGACATTCTGATTAGTCCACATGCTTCATCACTCCTATTAGCCCATTTGGATTTCTTATCATCATCAGTGGGTTCATTTTCCTTTCCCAAGGTAATCTGGTCAAAGCCTTTACTTCTTAATAAATCTTCCATATGAGATTTCCATTGGAAGTAGTTGTTGTTGGTAAGAAAGACATTACCTGTAGAAGCCATATTAAATATGAAAATAATATGGATTTAAAAACTAAAACTGATGATATGGATGGAAATATCTTGAAACGTTATGCGGTTTTAAAAAAAAACAACATTGAAAACGGACTTCTGATATGAGAGTTATGCCCTTTTGAAAAAAGGCATAAACGGTAACCAACTGACCACGTGATAGTGTAAGTTTCTTTATGAAGTGACCCACTTTTATAAAGAGAAGTGGGGATCAATTTTACAATGAAGTTATTTTATAACAGAAAAGTTGCATGAAAAATAAATAACTCTAAAATAAAATATTAAAGCTACTTATAGTGATTCACTTTTATACTTGAAGTGAAATACACTTTACAATTTTAGCATGAAATTTTTCAAAAACGTAACAAAAGAGAGACTTGAACTCAAGAACTCTTACTTAATAAGGCAAGTTTTAACCAAATGGTCTAGAAAAACATATTGTAATGTTCAAAAGGAGGATTGGGGGTGTTGTTGTTGTTGTTGAAGATGACCTTGGAGAGCGTGCTAAAAAAAACCTCTTTTCACACAAGAAAAAAATTTCGCTTCTCGATGACAACAAGGGTTAGATCTCGGTTAGCTTACCTGGAAGATGCACCTTTTCCTATTTGTTTATTATTTTCTAAGATCGCACAGGGTGTGGGGAAAAGAGAATACACAGATCTAAAAGGGTAGCAACCTGGAAATAATAAAATACAAACCAAAATAAAACTTTGCAGAACTTTAAAAAATGTGTATTCAGGCTTTATACCTCCGGATCTGACTGTAATGGTCGTATATTGGGCAAATGGAAACCTTTTCGAGTGAAATGAAAAGTGTTCATGAATGAAACAAGTTCTCTGGGCACAATGGAATAGTCCTATCATCCCATAAATGTACGAAAATGACAAAAATTGGAGATGAGGCAACTCGGCTTCACAATCGCAATCTACAATAGGAGCGGCTCTTCAAACAAGCTCTGATACCATGTTTGACAACATGGGTATTCTAATAGAGGACAAACACCTTCAATAACCACTCACATAACTAGATCAAAGATCAACACACCAATTTTTTCATGTGGTAAAACCCCTACGGGGAAACATCCATGGCCCCAACCAATGCGGCCACTTCGAGAAGTTTATTAATGCAAAGAAAAAGATTAAAGAGAGATTTTACAAAAGAGTTTCTCACAATCGATCATCGGAAAATGACCCTCCATGCTCTTCAAATAGATAGCATGGACCAATTGGGTGTTAATCCACATATCAATGGCCATTAAGATCAAGGAGAGTATGAACTGTCGGATCACTCTATGTCGGGAACATATCGTGACCGTCGTATTTCCTAACTACAAATGCATACTAATGCATACTAAAGAAACACACTAGAAAACACACGTTTACCTAAAGATACAATAGACCAAGTAGATCTTAACTAACTCCTAAGTTTCTAAAGATCCTAACATATTTGTGCTTACATTCTGATCTTCATTTATTATTATGGATGCTATAATATCTCATTGATTTATGATTCTTTCATCAATTCCTAATTGGTAAATGAACTCATGTTTTAAACTTAACCAAGTCTTTAAAAGATCATTTTCAGATCAACTGGTATCAGAGAAGGTTGACGGTTCATTTTTAAGTTTGTATGATTATGAGGAAAAAACGGAATCATGGTGAAAGCAATCTTGTAGAAGGGGATCCATAGATTGGATCGAGAAAGATGACTTCTCAAAGTGAGGAGATGGCATCGGAAGAAGGCATGTCTCAAAATGAGATCGAGTTGCAAAAGACTTTATTCACCATGTCTAAGATGCTAAAGGTGTTATATGAGGATTACTTGGAACAAAAGAGTCCTTTCCAAGGGGAATCTTCTAAATAAGACAAAAGTGAAGAAGCAAAGGATCCTCCTAAACCTCTTCCTTCACCTCCTTCTTCTCCATCAACTTCTTCTTCTTCAAGTACAAGTTCCAAATCCATCGCAAGAAAACATTCCCATAAACATAAACATGATATGCCTTTACTTGAGCTTGATGTGAAATTTCAATTACCCATGTATGATGGTGAATTCAATGCTTAAGGGATTGATAACTGGGTTAGACAGATGGAAGTTTATTGAAGTGTGCAACAAATCAAAGATGAGGAAACTCAAATAAATTTGGCATCACTTCATCTTGAAGGCACAACACTCATTTGGTGGAAAATTAAGTTGCAAAATGGCATGTAGCAAGTTGGTAATGTATTTCCATCATGGAAATAATTTTTTTTTGCACTTAGAAATAAATTGTATCCTTTGGGTTATAAAGAGAAGGTTTTAATTGAATGGAAAGGTCTTAAACTAAGAAAGGGACAAACAGTGCAACAATACACAGATGAATTTCGTAAGATGGAATTAATGTTGAATATTCCATTACATACCCAAGAAACGCTTATGAAGTATATAGGAGGTTTACTTGCACATATTCGTAACATTGTATTTATGTTTGGACCTACTAATATTGATGAGGTTTATGCTCAAGAAACATACATTGAAGTAGGGAAAACAAGATTTGGTGTATTAGGGGAATCGTCTTCAAGGAAAGAGGAAAAAAAAAAGGGGAAGGGAAAGAAAGAAAATTCAGCAACAAGGAAGGAAGAGAAGCTCTCTTGCAAGCATTGCAAGAAAGAAGGGCACAATGATGACCATTTTTGGCAATTGCACCCAGAGAAGAGAACAAAGTGGTTCAAAGATAATAAAGGGAGGCAAACAATTGAAATAGAAATGAAGCCAACAAACTTGGGATATGATTTAGGCCTAAAAATCAAAGTTCTCAGAATTCGATGAAACCAACGGCATTGCTACTCATCGCCCTGATTCCGGCCATATATGTTTTTTGGCAAATGGACGTCGTATGCGAAATATATCACATTCTGATCGATTTCCCAAACATGAAAAAAGTCAACAGGTCAAAGTCAACATGTCATACTACTGACGTCGATAGTAAGATAGGTGAAGTCAGCATTATTTCATGATGATGTCATCATGATGACATGGAATCACTACGAGGTGACACATGTCACTCAAATTTGTCATTTTCAGGCTGAGTTGGCACTAGTATGGATTTGACACATGGCATTGTATGGATGACACATGTCAATCCATACATTCTGTGGCCCAATGGTAGGCTGACACGTGATAGTATGGACGATAGCTAGGTTCTATGGAAGCTGACATGGTATGGTGACTGGGTTGTACAAAAGATGACGGTGAAAGGTGACTGTGTTGTACGGAAGCTGACGTTGCAGGGTGACTGGGTTGTACAGATACTGACGTGGCAGCTGACTGGACAGGTGACTGGGTTGTATGGCAGTGACATGGAAACTGACTGTATGTTGAATGTGTAGTAGGGATGAATCGAGGGAGTGACACATGGCCCAATCAAAGGGTTCCACGTGGCACCCCAGATTTATCCAATGTTGGTCGGGTCAAACATTTTTTTTACTGGCAAGTTTCGAACCCCTGACCTCCATGGGTGCCAACAGACTGACCTCCCGAGCTAAATAGATGGGTGAATGTGGATCTTGTTGAAACAACCAACATAATATTGTTTTGATTTGTACGTGGCACATTGTTGGAGGTAAGCCCCGATCTGCAAGGGCTAGCCCCGACCGACCAAGGGATATGAACCTAGAGCTAACCAATAGTGGAGCAATGGGAGTCTAGGGTTTTTGACACATGAATACATGCGAAGAGGGGTCCAGGAGACCAGGGGATAAAGACCAGCGCACCAGCCAGCCCGTGAGAATATGGAGCCTCCCATATGGCCAGGAGCCCAGTAATAGGGAGTTGTGCCATACATTTTTCCATTTGTGGGTTTTTTCACCTTATATTATATTTTTTTGGGTTATTTTCAGCTTATTTTAATGGAGTTTAGCCAATATTGTGAGATCTAGAGCCCGATTTGAGGCCATATATTGGGAAGAAGTTGGGAGGTTGATGCAAACTACAAATATATATAAGCCAAGGGTTCTTTGTAGCATTGAGAGAGGTTCAAAACAGAAGAAATGATGAGGAATTTGAAATCCAAAGCCATTTTTATGCAGGGAAGACATTGAGGAGGGGAACTTTGTGGGACAATTTTGGGAGCTACGCTCAACCTTTTTCAGTTCCATCAGCTGTGTTGGATTCTTGAGGTCGTGCAGAACACAACTAGACTAGTTTGTAATCATTTTGACACTTATTCGATGTAATTTTGAATCATTTAAGAGAAATAATAAATCCCCACCCACTAAGACAAAGGCTCAGAGACGTAAGCAATATTTTTGAACTCCATTAACAATTTTGTTGTTAAGGTTTGATGATATTTGTGCTTACATTTTGATCTACATTTATTATTATGTCTTCTATAATATATCATTAATTTATGATTCTTTCATCAATTCTTAATTGGTAAATGAACTCATGTTTTAAACTTAACCAAGTCTTTAAAAGATCATTTCCAGTTCAATAAATGGTGGTTTCCCCATAATTACATCCTCCCAAATATTGGTTTGTTTTCAATTCCTAGGGACCCAGTTCAAGTGTTATGGGTTTTGTAGCTTTGCATAATTTCCAAAAGGAAGACCTCCTCCCCTCCAAGATTGATTGATCTAAGCTTGTCTTCCACCCTTCCTTTTTTCCAAACACTAATCTACTGGAAATTCCCTGTAAGTTTTCAACTATTTTCTGTTGATCTAATCGTCTACTGAAGGAATCGACCATTATGATGTAGAGTGGTGACAACGAGCTACCTTTCCTTAGATATTTTTCACTCTAAAATAAGGACATGGTTTTGTAGTTCACCATTGAGGATATTCAAGCACAACCAATTCAACCCTTCATCTAAATAATAAAGGGATTTGGAAAACCAAACATGTGTAAGACATCAAACATAAATGAATGATGTTCCCTATCAAATTCATTTGCAGTGTCTATTTTTATGATCATGCCATCTATTTTGAGGACTCTCTCCTCTGTTAATTTGTAGGAAAGGTGAGGGATGCCAACAAGACAAAGTGGACCTAGTGTAATACATGAAAAACCTAACTAGAAGAAGATATGCCTACATGTGGAACACTCAAGATCCAGGTGACACATGTCAAGCTCTAATGTGTAGATACTATAATGTTTATTCTGGTATGTATGTTGTTCAATTTTAATTCATTAATTTTATAGTCAAATATTATATTATTTCCATTAATATGAATTTAGTTGATACATTTCATGCCAAAAATAGAAGGTACATCAAACCATTGTACTTTCTTATGTGTACCCATCAACTTACCAATAAATTGAAGTTAATGCATGAAACAAAAGTCTATCTAGACTTGGGGAACTTACTAAAAAAATTAAATTATCAGGTAGACAAGGATATCATTCAGTTCTTCTACTTTACATATCAAAGACTTGTAAACAATTCAGGGACTCAAAAACGAAAATTATTAGGTAGGTCATTCAATTTTGGGCACACAAACATATTAAAAGAGGTTGCAAACTTATGAAAAACTAGTCAGTTCCTCACATGTATAGAGGAACTGATCTCTAAAATAAGCCTTAAATTGATAACTTTTCTTCAACATCATCCATCAAGAATATTTCATGGCCATGTACCTCCACATAGTTCTTAAATCCTTTTCCCAAATGGATCCCATTATTTCAACTTTTGAATAAACAAGTCAATCCTTCCAAACTTTTTGTTTACCAATGCCATCTACCATAGTCCCTTTTGTTTTTCTTGTTGAAAGTTGAATAACTCATGATTGTTACAATGAATTTATTGTTTCCATATCTCCTCACAACAATAACAAATAAAAAAACCAAATTCCCTCGATAATCTTTGATTGAGGGTTACATACAATACTTATTTTCTCAATTGTGGTGCATAGATCTATGTATAGACATAAATAAAGTATTGCAGTCACAATATGTTTAGTGAAGAACTCTTAAATAGAGAGTAATATGCTTGAAAGGATTATGAATGGGTGGGTGTATACAAGGGTTTGTATGTAGTGAATTTTGGTCACACACTAAGGAGAAATATGAGATAGAGGGCGCCAAAAAGATTTTCATACTAGTTTTATGCATGTATCTTGCAATCGACATACATATCAATTGTGTTAGTGAATATAGTAACACATGTATGTGACTATTGCCATGTTGATTTTATTATTCCTTCAAAACACAAAAATATTATTCATGGGAGAGTGAGAGGATTTCTTAATGAGGTGCTCAGTTCATCTTAATGAGGTATTCATGGGAGAGTGAGAGGATTTCTTAATGAATCATATTTTTGAATCAATAGATTGTTGTAGCCTTCTACAAATGTTTGTTAACTATTTCTCTCATTTGATGGAGTTCAATTACAATGAAACAAGTGTTTTTCAGATCTGTCCTCCTCGAGTGAGGGAAGTTCAGGAAGACTAGAGGAAAGTGAGACATATAGTAAGCATAAAAGAGGGAGATCAACTAGATGTCAAAATATTAGAATAAAATTCCATAAACGAATTGATTTTTTTCTCATGGAAGGGGGGTCATGTTCTTATGATGATGAGACCATAGGCGACATTGATGTGCCCTTGAGGTACAAACATCTAGTGAAAAAATGGGTACCCAAGGATATTCCTTGTCTAAACACATATGTTTGTGTGAACGAGAGGATATTTTGGATTGCACCATAGTCATTACACGGTTTGGGTTTTCTTTGCATGGATGGAATAAAGGTGGGTTACGAAAGATGTACTGAATTGATGGAGTATGTGGGAACCTACTACAATTATAGATATTTGATGCATATGGTCCAATATACACACAGTATGTGCATATACGAAGTGTTTCCAAATTATTTAGAGATAAAATACAATAATCAAAATAAAGGATTCAATATGTACATTGACGGAAGGCCAAAAGCATCAAGTAATATTGTAGGGTTTATAAATAGTACACAACCTAGGTCTACAAATAAACAACACAATTATGCATTTGAGGGGTGTGAAGGAAGCCATGTTTTCATGTGTGCCCTAAAATAATAGCTGCAGTGGAAGAGTTTTTTGTCAATTACAATTTGAATCGAATAGATACAAACATTGTTACTATGTGAGTGGTAAATATAACATTTCACCAAACCTGTAATTAATGAATCTAATAAGTTATGTTTTTGTTAATTAATATTTGTTGTTAATGTTTCATTTCGATATAAGAAATATAAGGAATATGTTTCATTAAATGACACCATCCTCTAGGAAGAAGGTATACCTCATTTTTAATTTATTTTTTTTCAGTATTCTATTAGTTTTATTTAGATATTAATGGTTTCAATATTTTTGTTGCAGGTTGTTGATCAACGAAATTCCTTGGTGGATGATATGACACCATCATCGAGGTAGCAGGAATACCCCATTGTAAATTGTACAAATTAAATATAATAAATTTGTTTTTAATTATGTCTCTTCGAGATTCTATTGGTTTCATTTCGATATTAATATTTTCAATATTTTTGTTGCAGGCTACGCCTAACCAGGGAAAGTCCCTGATAAATCAGAGGACACCATCCTCGGCCCAACTGGTATAAACCATAGTAATTGTACAAATTAAATATGTTGTATTTTATGTTTTTTTGATGATTCTATTGGTTTCTTTTCGATATTAATGTTTTCAATATTGTTTTTGTAGTCTGCGCCTGATCGGGGCAAGTCCACGATAGATTAAAAGAAACCATCCTCGTCCCATCCAATATAACCCATAGTAAATGTACAAATTAAGTATGTTGTATTATTATGTTTTTATGATGAGTCTATTGGTTTCATTTTGATATTAATGTTTTCTAGATTTTTGTCGCAGGTTACGTATCCATTAACAGAGAAATCGATAGAAATGGATGTGGATGAGCTAATGTGTGATGATGACATCACATCATCGCTTAATCCCTTTCAGATGTTAAATAAGTTCATAAAAAAAAAATTGTGGAAATCCTTTGTTTGGTATTCATTAAGATGTAAACGGAGGAGATTAAAGAAAATATTGATTGTTTGACAATTAGAGCTCGGTCATTGAATGTAAGCTACGAGATATTTAATTATAAGATAATTTCATTTATGGTTTTATATTTTCTACTCGTATATGTCATGAACTAAAATATGGTTTGTTTTTGCAGGCATATTTCCATCCACATAATCCTGGTGAGGGGCTTGATACTACTATTGATGCTTCATCTAACCCCACGTGAATCTGAAAATGTGTCATTTTTGTCGACTGAACATTCAACAACACATACAAAGACACCCCAGAGGGAATATGTGTGTGCACCCTCTACTTCTTGGTGCACGACAAATCATGCAGAATAGGGTCAGGGGGTCGATGCATCAGAGATTAGTATTGATATTTCTCAAGAAGCATTTCCTGGATCTTCTCATGTTATTAGTGTGGGAACAGTACATAATACATTTTTGGTGGATTAAAATATCGTTCCCATAAAGATAGAGAAGATCCCAGGTATTTAATTTTTTTTTTAACTATTATATATAATCTGATTGAAATTTACTCATAGATCATGCTTTTTAAACTAATGATGACATGATCGTTTGGCAAGAAATGATGTTTTTTTTTAACATCTAAATGATTGGTCACTGGAGATATTTGGACCCACCATCTTCATAGGGTGGGATAAACAAAGAAAAAATTTAAAATATGAGCTCATTAATTGCTTGATTGGATTGTTCAGTGTTGAGACCTTCAACCGAGTGGAGGTCCTCAAGAAATTCGGCCAACATATAAATATTGTGAGGGGCCAATATAGGGTTAATCTAGAAATGAACCCTAGGTATGGGCACCCTCCAATGATACCAGTAAGGGAGTGGAAAGACTTGTTGGATGATAGAAGGGACAGGGATTTAAAAAAATATGGAAATCTACCACCGAGCACATGAAGGAATGCAATACTTTGAATAATGTAATTATATGTTTATTAATATTTATTTTTACATGAAATTTGCAACATCTAACGTATTTCAAACTTCTCATAGGCTTCCATAAACATCAAAGGAAACAAAGTCCATACTAGAAAAGCATGGCTAGCACAAGCTTGGGCCTCATGGTTATTTGAATTTGTTGGCATGAATTGTAAGTATCAATAACTCAAATATTGTATCCAAATAAGAAATTGCATAATTTTTTATTTTTTTTCATGATAAAAGATAAATTGATGATCTTATGAAAAATTGCAAGTCGATCGATTCAATGAAGTGAAAATGGAGGATGACTTGAGGCTTGGCTTTCAACATGGATTTTCCATTATTGTTGAACACCGAAAAATCATGGGCATTGGGCCAACAGAGTCTTCCAGTGATACCCCCTGCACACATGTAAATAAAATCAACAAATTTTATTTAACATTAATTACTTGTGCAGTCTATTCATTATTATTTTTGGCCATAAATATTGAGCCTCTTTGTTTTAAGCACGAAATCCACAATACACATAATTCCTAGGATGGATAATGACCAGCCGATGAAGTTCATGTTGTGGATCCTGGTAATGGATGTATTCATGTGCCACAAAATTCTTAGTATGAATTATAGTTGAAAATACTTAATTGAAAATAGTTTATTAATTTTAATCTTTGATGTTTCAACTCCATCTCATGCAGAGGATCATCATGTACAAGATGAGGCAACTAGAGAGGAAGATGAAGTACATGGTGTGGCCCCATCAAGTAAAGATCACCACTCTAATGTTATTTTTTTTAATAAAATACTTGTAATGATATAAACAAAACATATCAATTTAACATTTATTCATTATTGTTGTAGATCATGACACCTTACAATAGAATCCACATTGTGAGTACATGACCCAAC
This sequence comes from Picea engelmannii, assembly GCA_009831015.1. Classification (NCBI taxonomy): domain Eukaryota; kingdom Viridiplantae; phylum Streptophyta; class Pinopsida; order Pinales; family Pinaceae; genus Picea; species Picea engelmannii. The sequence goes on from ML778279.1 coordinate 912,086, forward strand.
AAACAATAAGACAGTTTGAAAGGCGACCAAAAGAACTGATAAAGATGTTGTAGAAGATGATCAAATGATTTCTGAATTTGTGAAAATAAAAAATCCAAAAAAGAAGTGATTGTAATAACATTATGACATATTATTTTTTATAATATAAACTAATTTCATGAAATATGTTTTTCCTAGAATGAATGAATGTTATAAGTACTTAATGAATGAATGTTGAATGTTTATTTATGACGAAAAACACATATTTTCACATAAATTCATTTATTTTCAAGTACATGCATTAGGTATGGGGAATTGAGAGTGATGTGAGGGGGGGCGGGGGGAGGGGCCATATGATATTCCACCTTCACGTGGTTGGACATGTTCAATAGATAATATTAAAATATTCTCAAAACAAAGAGAATCTCAATAAGGTAATGCTCTTTATTATTATGTATTATATATTCCTGTAATTTTTGAAATGCATGTCTATTTCTTAAATTATTTATCATAAATTTTACATTTCATGGTTCGTTTATTTCTACGGGACTTTGCACTAGGAATTGCAACTGATCACTAGCCTATGTGGAGAGGCTACATGAATTGTACAAAATGTTACAAAATTAATACTCATGAATCTGTCTTTTTATATGTTGTTTTAGTTATTTATCTTTCATGTGCATTGTAGTGCTTTACTTCATTTATTATACATAGTTTATTTCATTCATTCATGATTATATGCATATTTACCGGAACAAACCTAATTCTCAATTTACCCTACCAACCCCAACCTTACCTTTCTCTCACCTTCCAACTCTAACTTGACATAACTTATCATGATCATCCTCCATACCCTATCTTTTCTTACCCTACCAACTCAACCTAACCTAGCCTACCCTTATTCTAACTAAACCTAAATTAACTATGTAGTATATTATACCCCATGGGAACCATTTATGGTGTGTACCATTTCATGCCAATAGGGAAGCTTACATGGAACCAATATTGTTGGCATATTTTTTGTTTTGAAGCCCATTTTTAACCACAAAATTCCTATACTATAAGTGATTCAAAGAAATAACACTTTGCTTATAGATTATGGAACCTTTTTTACATTACATCCTTTAGTGATAAAAATAATTTGGCACCTTGGAGTGGTGAACCATTCATAGAGAAGGGCCAAAAGAGTTGTTGGCGCTAATATTTTATGCTACTTCACAAGGGGCTATGGAATTATCTACTCAATAAAACTTGATAAGTTGGATAAAAATAAAACTAAATATCTCATGTCACAAGGGGATATGGCATTATCTTATCAATAAAAAATGATAGGTTGGGTTCAATAAAAACTAAATATCTCACGTACATACATTTGAATCTCCACTTTATATCCATAATGTAAGGAGAGTATCATTTAGGGCCTTTGAAGGATTGGGTTGTGGATCATAATAATCCTGACTTGGACACTACTTTGACATTTTGATTTGGGTGAAGATTCTTCTTCATTTGAAGAAGAGGCTTCTTCAGGTTCAACCCCACAAGGATATTCCAATTCCTCTCATGAACCCATGAGCAATGGTATATGATGATGTACAACTTGATGATCATTTTTTAAGAGAAATAAATTTCCCTCATCCTCCCATGTATTAAATGTTCATAGAAAGGACATCAATACCTTTCCAATTCCCAACGAATTCCCCCCTCTACTTTGGATTTCCATATCACCTCCACCAAGGTAATACCTTAAATCCCCCCACACACCATCCATGTCTCTTAAGTCCACCTACCCTCATCTCCACATGCGAGTGAATCAACAAAACCATCTCAAAAAGGATCTAATTAGGCTCGTGAAAGAGAAACGACTATGTCCTTGTCACTAGAACTGTCTTGGGTCAGAGTGCACCTAGTGTTGTAAAATTTTTAAGGAATATTCAAAAATATGTCCATCGATGAATCTATCCATTAGTGTTATAAAATCTCCTACTACTCAATGAGTCACAAGTGACCCCCCCTAGCCATCCTAAAAATACAAAGTATAATGCATCATCCACCCACCAACTCAATCCTCTTAGTCAGGCATTATCCCTCTACCTTCTATGTCCCTGGACTTTAGACTTGGTCCATCAAAATATTTAAGGCCCCCTGCCCCTAAATAGTCATCTTTGGGTATACTACCTTTCTATGTACTGACAACCCAACCATAAAATAGATGTCTTGTATTTTTATCTCCAAACGCTACCCTTCAACATCAAAATAGTTGTCAATATTCCACATCCCTATGATGTGTTCTAGAATCTAAGGTTAGTTTGAATCTATGGGATCTAAAATAAATTTAGGATTTTTCATCAAAAAAATAAATTATGTGCCTCATCTACATCACTAGAAACTAACTACCATAAGACCTCATGCTCCTGCTCTCACCACTTATAAGAAATAAAATCTATAAACATCAAAATAACAAAACTTGTCAACATTGTGTGACCATCTAACTTAAATTCCATGTAATTTTAAGATGGTGAGCAACCTCAAAAGATATGACCTATGCAATTACCACCAATACATGGGAGATCCACACATATTTTGAATGATTTTGCAAATGTTCACCCCTAACCCTAATATCTCTTGCCACTTCAAAATGTTTGAATCTTGTTTCATGCATGTATGCACAATTATTGATTTAATACCTATGTGGTTCATTAGAACCCCCAACAAGTAGTTTTATAGGCCCAAAATCCATCCAAATTGAAAATTGAATAGGCAAAATTGTAGATCAAGAGAAATGCATCAACCTAGCACATGTGAAATCGAAATTAGATGATCCAACTTACCTATTGTCATCCTTTGAATATGTTTCAAGTTCAACCATGTTTTGGTGACTAGATTTACCCCTATAAGCTCCCTTTTTCTCCCTAATTGAATGGTAATGAAGCTACTTACATGGGTTTCCCTAGTTTAGCATGCTTTGCATGTTGGAACCCATGTCATTTTTCCCCATAAACATGGGAGTCATTGTAGTCTATGGTTTCATAATGAGCCTCATACCTTTCTCTTAATATTTGTTAATATTTTTCCAATTGACTCTCAAATAGTTACACTTTGGTTTAAGTCCCTCCTTTGGAATCGGGATTATGAACCATTGGTTCACCACATTTCCATGTTAAAGATCCATTTGCAATCAAGTATCCATCATTCACCCCATCCAAGGAGATGCACCCTTGGTAGAGACCCCCATTTGTTGTCATTATCCCTATCCACGATTTAGAATATTTTTTCTTCCACTATCTTCGTCCACTTTCACAAATCAAGGTGTTTACCCTAAATACATCACTAATCAACTTATACAAAAAAAAATGAATCACATAAAACATAAAATAACGAGAAATTCCTAAGTTATCTAAGTAAAATCATTAAAATGACCAAATATATGACTATGTGACACATCAATTCATGGGTTATGAAGATTGTGTGCATAATCCTTCAATACTTTCACAAGGTTCCTATATGACATCAACACGATACATTTTGCAATATCACAAGTGCCACATTGCTTCCATATAATATTTCAACCTGGAAATGCTTAGTAGTGTTGGTTTTCTGGTTATTTGTGTGTGCAGGTTCACAAAAGAGGCTTCCTTTACTTGAATCCACCTTCACTAGCTCCACATCAAGTGGAAGTTTACTGAGAAGATTATTCAAAGGTTTTATTTTCCCTTCTCTTTAATTTTTCATTGATTGCATGTTAAAGGATGTAATTGATTTAGCTTTGCTCACTCACATATTTTGTACTTTTTATTTTTTGTATGTGCCAACAATTCTGACCTATTGACTAAGTACATTTAGTACACCCTTGCACCAAATCACACAAAACACCTCTTTTAGCCACCTCAACTCCTTGTCCCTTTTTGTCATTGTCCATTTAAAAGGAGTTTTATTGTAACATGTTCCAAAGCAATGCTACTAGGTGGGCATTCGTTTTTACAAACCTTTAATAATATGCCATTAAACCCAAAAATACTCTTTAGAGATATTTTTTAATTTTAGCCACCATGCGATTGCATTGACTCTATTTGGATCAGCTTTGATTCTCTCCTTTGGAATTATGTGGCCTGCATATTCAACTTCTTCTCTACTAAATGTACAAATTGACATTTTAGCATAAAATTGGTTTTATCCAAGAATGGATACTATAAAACTTATATATAAATAATAATTGTAAAATATTATTATAACCATATATATAAATAATACATTTATATATATTTCAAATTTCCAATGGATTTCCAGCTATGCAAGTAATCATGTAGTGATTTGGTCATTGAATTGCATAGGTTGGGAGAAATGACATGCATAGTACATGTATTTCATATTCCATCAATCTAATATTGCACACTTGCATGGTACTTATGTTCAATATTTCCTTTATATTGCATTACTCATGCCATTTTACCTTTATAGGACTATAGTGGTCCTCATCCACCTATTATAATGCCTCCTCAATCCTAAATTTAGTATGATGGGACTAGGGTTCAATAATTTTACCAAATCGATCTCATAAAATGGGTTCACGAAATGGGTACACATGAGCATTTCTTCACCACATAGATATGATGGTAGAAAGTTCCAGTTGTACTAGAAGATAGAAGCTCCCAGGTACATGGTGATGAATAGTTTGTGCCATGGCCAAAACTTTATTTTTTATTTTGTCATAAATGTTGTAGATATTTTGGAGTGTGCATAAATTCAAATCAATAGGAGATTTTATATATAGAATGTGACATTGCAAAAGCTTTGATTTTCATATTTTTCTTACATCTTCAAAATTCAAAATTCAAAATTTGTAAATTTAAAAATTGACAACCTAACAATTTAGAGGATGAATCTTGTTATTTTGAGCAATTTGTTGGATACTTGAACAATCCTTTCTTCTAGAGAATTCATCTAGTTGGTATCTTGCACACTTGATCATGAATCTTGTGGACCACTTGCTATTTTGGGTTATGGATCACTCTCCATGTCAAGAATATTTTATTCTATTTGTATGCAAGCATCTTCGGGGGAGCACTATTGAGGAATTATTTTACTATTTGATGGAGAACTTGACATGGTCAACCACTCATTTATAGGAGACACCTCACTTTCATGTGTTATTTTTAGAGTATGTTTCTTAAATACACCATTATTTTATTATTATTTGAAATGCCATGGATTTAGTTAGCAAATATTGTATTTTATTGTAACAAAGATGAATGTTTTTCTATATAAAGAGGAGCTTCTCTCCTTTTCATGACGGATTTGGCACTTGGATATTTAGGAGTTAGGGAAGTGATGGAGTATCAAGCTTACGAATTGAAGCTTGATGGAAATCCTTTGACAAACCATTCTTGAATATTAATGGAATATTGAGGTATTGATCCACTTTGATGGACGATTTATTTATGCCTTTCAATTTGTTGCTCATGTTGTTGTATATTTTTGTTGTTGTCATTATTTTATAAAACATTAGTAATGAATTTATTCATCTAGGAGTAAAGCATTTTGAGGAGGCTCTCCCTTTTTTCTATATTTTTTGTTTTATTTACGCCTATGTCCTTCTTTTTTCTATCAAATAAGTTGCATATTTGGAAGAACATTACAGCCATAAAACAACACCTTTATAATTTTATTTATGAGTGGCAATATTAGCCCCCAAGACTAGTTTTCTCCAACATATTTCCAGCAAATACTTAAGGTTCAAATGTATCAAATTATTGTTGGAGAATAACCCTAACATACATTATTTTATACCTAGCTTAGACTCCTAGATGTTGGTTAATACATTAATTTACACTTTATTTCACCTAATTTGGCCACATAGAGAAGAAGTGTGCATGATCCCTAGATTTTAGGGAAAACTGCTAATTTTAGATCAAGACTCAACTCCCAGTTCTTGATTTTCTTGATTTTCTTGATTTATTCATGATTTATTCCAACTCCCCCATGAAAAAACCCATATGTTATTGGGGAATGCACACCTCCTCTTTGAGTGAGAGATTTATTCCTTAATTAATGATTTTTTCCATTACTATTATTAGTAACTACTATTTCAGGTCAGTTAAGTGAGTTGGAACTGCTTCTCTTGTAAGTTAAGTGAGCTTAAGTGAGCTAATGCGCATCACTTGACTCTTGTGGAAATTAATGAGTGTGTGAAATGTATATTTAGTGGTCTAGGTCGAACTATGTGGTCTCCCTTAGCTTATGACACCTATTTTATATATGTGGTCTCCATAAATTTTTATATGAAACTTGGTTCAAATCCACAGTCACACTCTGAGGCTGATGGAAACCCACTCTGGGAGGCTTCCATTGATGAAGAGTACTCTTCTCTTATGGACAACAACACATGGGACTTGGTTCCACTTCCAAAAGGAAGAAAGCTTGTTCGATGTCGATGGATATATCGAACAAATATTTTTGTAGATGGTGATATCAGCAAGAACAAAGCTCGACTTGTCACAAAAGGATACTCACAAGTACATGGCATAGACTACACAAAGACATTTGCACCTGTTGCAAAAATGGACTCCATTCGACTAGTTTTTGCCATTGTCACTTCTTGTAGATGGGAAGTTAATCACATGCATTACATACACAAGCTGATCCATGATATAGTCATTTCACTGCAGTACTTCCCCACAGAGCAGTAGGTTGCAGACATCTTCACCAAGTCCTTCACTGAAAAGAAATTTCCAGAACTAAGAGCTATGATTGGAGTGGTGGAGACAACTAAGTAGGTCACTTTTGGCCACTCAACATTTTTTTTTCCTCTTTTGGGGGGTTGGGGGGGGTTCCCACGATGTTTTCCATCTTTCCTCTTTTCATGAGGAGTTCTTTTATGTAATGAGTACCTAAAATGGCCAAGTTGTCAGGACTCAAATTTGTTTGTCATTACAGTTAGGCTTAAGGGGGGGTGTTGGAGCATAACCCTAACTTACATTATTTTATACCTGGATTAGACTCCTAGATATTGGTTAATACATTAATTTACACTTTATTTCACCTAATTTGGCCACATAGAGAAGAAGGGCACCTCATCCCTAGATTTTAGGGAAAACTGTTAATTTTAGATCAAGACTCAACTCCCAGTTCTTGATTTTCTTGATATATTCTTGATTTTCTTGATTTATTCATGATTTATTCCAACTCCCCCATGAAAAAACTCATCTATTATTGGGGAATGCGCACCTCCTCTTTGAGTGAGAGATTTATTCCTTAATTAATGATTTTTTCCGTTACTATTATTAGTAACTATTATTTTGGGTTAGTTAAGTGAGTTGGAACTGCTTCTCTTGTCAGTTAAGTGAGATTAAGTGAGATAATGTGCATCACTTGACTCTTGTGGACATTAATGAGTGTGTGACATGTATCTTTAGTGGTCTAGGTCGAACTATGTGGTCTCCCTTAGCTTATGACACCTATTTTAGCTATTTCTAGTTTTTTTTTACTAGAATTTCTATGTTGGAAATTCTATATATTCACCTCCTCTCTTATTTTTGAGGATGGTTGCTCATATATATTCATTTTTTATTAATATAATTCTCTGATTTATGGAGCAAAAACTTTCTCTCATCTCTTGAATATCAGCAAATTGTTTCTGTTCAATTTAACTAGAATTCTAGATCTATTGGGGTTTCTGTAGGAATTCTACGATTATGACCTTTCTACCTTAAGTGCATAGCGTAAATATGAATGTATCAAATAGTTACTTTATTTACTAATTTGTAGAAGATGGTAAAAAATTATCTTCTAGCATATGACCTGCTTCAAAGTAGTTGTTTCTGACACACTCTCTCATTTATCCAATGCCTTATGACTCCATTATCTCATGATTGATAGGAACTATTTTCCTTCCATCTCTTTTTATCATTTGTGTTTCCTTCATTTTCACATATTGTCCTCATCTTGACATCATCCAAGTATTACTCATTTAGTTACATACCAGGATAATTATAGAGTGAATGGTACAAATGATGATAGGACACCTGATAGAAATATGTGGGGAGTTCAAATTTGTTTCTAATTTTATTTTAAAAACAATATAGTGTTGTCGGATATCCAACCCCATAAAGTTTGTGTCTAATGGAAACACCATAGGTCCGATGCCCTATGGATTTATATATCTGACGGCTCAAGGGAAAGGATGTTCCGACTCCATGAATTTTTTTTCCAATGGCCACGCCATAGGTTTGACGCCCCTATGGAGTCTTATATCCTACCCCTATGGATCAAGATGATCGACAACCCAGCCATTGGTCCAACGGTTGCATAAGTCAGATATATGATAGCTATAGGAGAAGTATGATCAACGACCCATCCTATGATATGATGTCTATGGAATTCAGATAACCAACTTCTATTATTATGTGTCGACTAACTGACCATGTCCCATCGATACTTAAACAAAAATAATTTCAACAATTTTTAGTCGCATAACTGTCAAATTTAAATCAAATTAGCCATCAGATTTTGGGTACAAATGTAGTTGTGAAAGTTTCATTCTTCTTTATCTAATCCAACTCTTAATCCATGGATTTTATCCAGAATTCATCCTTGATGGATTCTTCAAATCTTCTTGGATCAATTGAGGATAAGAGTGCTAGGTGAAGTTGTTTTGGTGAACAAATTCTTCTTGTAGACTCAATTCCTACATCTTTGTTCCCGATAATATGATATGATGGATGATTCTTTTTTATTTGTTTGCCAGGTGTCTTTGGAGGTACTTGTTTTTCTTTCCCTTCTACTTCTACTTTCTCTTCTTCATATTCCCCTTTCTTCTACTTATTCTTCCTTTGCTTATTCTTCGTGAACCTGTTTCATTGACTCCTTTTCTTATTCCTTTATTTTTCGTCCACCTGTCTCATCAACCATCACATTGATACTTTCCTCAACTTTGTTTAGCCTCAAATTGAAACATTTGTATGCTTTCATTGTGCTCGAGTACCCAACAAGTATGTCTTTGTCCACACAAGAATCAAACTTTCCCATTCTGCCATATTTTCTCTTGATGTAGCATTTTCTTCCAAAAACTATGAAGTGTTTTACATTCGTTGGTATTCATTTCCATAGCTTGTAGGGAGTTTTATCAATGTTGTTTCTAAGAATTACTCTATTTTGAATATGAATTGTTGTATGCACTTCATGTGCCCAAAAAACATATGTCAACTTGAAATCCATTAACGTAGTTTGATCCATTTCATGTACTGTCATGTTCTTCATTTTGACAACTCCATTCTGTTGAAGTGTACTAGAAATGGAGAATTGACTTTTTATTCCATGCTTGTTGTAGAAGTCCATAAATTCCTTTGAAGTAAACTCTCCTCCATTATCAGATATCAAACATTTGATTTTTTAATCCATTTCATTCTCAACCATTTCCTTGTATACCTTGAAGTTATCGAATGCTTATGACTTCTTCCTGAGAAAACAAACTGCAGTCATCCTTGTATAATCATCAACTAATAACATAAAATATTTCTCACCTTTTAAACCCTTTATTCTAGTTGGTACAAATAGATCATTATGCATAATTTCTAGCGGTCTTGTTGTGGAGTATTCCTTTGATTTGAATTTGGTCTTTGTTTTCTTTGCTTGGTGAAAATTCTTGCATAAGGTGTTGGTTGGCTTTGTGATCTGGGGCATTTCTCTGACTGCTTCCTTTTTGCTGACTTTGACAAGGTTGTCAAATTTTATGTGACCCATCCTTCTTTTCCATAGCCAAACTTCATCTTCATTTCCTAGAAAACACTTTTCATTTCCAATTTCACTTTATACATATATGTTGCTTGAAGTTCTTACGGTTGTTGCAACTAATCATCTTGAACCTTATTTTATTATATCACACTTTTGTGAATCAAACACAAGTTTTTTACCTTGGTCACACATTTGACTTACAATTAGAATATTATGTTTCATATCTTCCACTAGTAGAACATTTTCTGCCTTGGTATCCTTCTTTCCAATTATGATTGTGCCTCTTCCAATGATTCTAATTGAGTCATCATTTCCAAAGGAGACTGATCCATCTGTTTCCTTTCTTAAGGTTAGAAACTTGTCTTCATCACCTGTCATGTTCTTTGAGAAGCCGCTATCAACATACCAACCACGTTTCTTTTGTTTAGCATATAGAGAGAGTGTGCATTCTTCATTTTTATATTGATTATACTTTCTTATCTATATTCTTTTTTGAGGTTCTTGTTTGTGACTTTTGTTATTATGTTGTGATTCTCTAGGAGTTTTTGTCATTCTACAATCTTTGGCCATGTGTCCAAAGTTTTTGCACTTGTATCATTCCACTTCACTACTCAAGGATTAAAACATGTTGTAGCTTATTCTTTGTGTTTCACTAGGCCTTATTGGATAACCATTTTTGTGCATGAATTTCATAGGTGTTTCTATTTTTGCTATTTTCTCTGCAATTCACATCTTTATGTCCAAAATTGTTACATGAATAAAATAAACCAAAGAATATATTTTGATACCTGGGAGTTGAAGATATTCTGAAAGGATTTACTCTTATGAATCCTTCTGCTTCTTGAGGCCTTCTTGTTTCTAACTATCGTTGATTCTAAAATATGAATCTTTTAGGTGGAGGAGTGTCTATGTGATCTTCCTTGTCAAACTTATTGTCTCCTCTTACTGTCTCTGCATATCTCCTTGGTTGTTCTTCTTAATCTGTTGTTTTGGAGATTGATCCATTTTATGTATTATTTTATCTAGGCCCTAACTTGTCATGATTTGTCCTTTGACTACTAATAATATCGTCCAAAATTTTTGAATTGTTATGCATGTTTTTCTTTTGAAGATATTTTTTCAATGTGACAATATCTACTTCCAAATTTTCAATGATCTTTTATCTTTATTCTAACCATTATTTGAGTCCTTATTCAATTCTATTGTCTTATTCAACTTGAATTTTTAATTTAGTGGTCATCTGCTCTAGTTCCTCAGAGTTGGAATTTTGAGTTTCCTCTTTTCTTTTTAGTTCTACCTGCAGTGACTTGTTTTTCTTCTTTTCTCTTTTTATAAATTCTATAGAACTCAATAGCTCTTCTCTGTAGTCAACTTCTGCCTCTTCATATTCTTCTTTGATGCCTTCTTCATCATAATTTTCTATTTCCATGAATATAACCATTTATTTCTCGATTTCACTGTCTTCATCTTCGTCTGATGAGGGGTTTTCTTATTTTGTGAAAAGGCTTTTATTGAAAAAAATATTTTTGGTTCTTTTTCCTTTGTACATTTGTTTGCTATTTGAACCATCTTCTTCATTTATTTTATTTTTCTTATGGGGACAGTTAGAAAAATGACCAATACCATCACAATTAAAAAAAATCAATGGAATCTTACCTTTGTATTAGTTGTTGGTTCCCTTTTTCATCCTTCTAATGAAGTTGGCTACTTCTTCATCATCTTCTAAGATTTCATTGTTGTTTCTCTCCGACTTTACCTTTTCCTTTACCTTTTGTTTTGACGTATTTGATGCTTTGAATGTTTCTTTTTTGTGACTAGATTCTCCTGTTCGGTTCTCATTTCATAGGTTGTGAATAATCCATGTATCTCATCCATGCTTATCGAGTCCATATATGTTCTTTCTTCTAATGCTAAGATATTGTGATCAAATATCATTGGAAGAGATCTTATCACTTTTTGAACAATTATAGATTCCTTAACTTATTCTCCCAAACATGTGATTGTATTCACTATTTCATCATCTCATAAAAAGTAGGTTGCAATATTTTCATCTATTTTCATCTTCAACTGTTCAAATTGACCTCTGTAAGTTTGAAGCTTTGTTTCCTTGAATTTTGTGTCTCCTTCATAAAAATTATGAAATTTGTCTCAAATATCCTTTGTTGAGTTGTGATGCATAACTTTGACATATACAGAATCAACCAAACCATTTAGGATAACATTTTTGGCTTTCCAAATATTTAAACTGAGCTTCCTTCCATTTTCATTTGTTGGAGGAATGACAGGTTCTTTGTATCCATCTACTAATGATTTCCAAACCTTTAATACCTATGCATGTATATATGTTTTCATCATCCTACTCCAGAATGCATAATTGTGTCCATCAAACTGTGGTATTCCATTTTTATACATATTGTTTCTCTCCATGATCTACCTTCCAGTGGTTAAACTAATTCCTGAAGGAACCTACTCTGATACCAATTGTTGGATTACTAAGAGGGGGGGTGAATTAGTAATAGATCAATTGAATACTTTTAACCACAATATGTAAGTGTTACTTATCTTTATGATCAATATACCATTATCATTAAACAAGTGCAGAGTAAATAAACCATGAACAATGAAAAATCATTCACATACACAATACACCTATATTTTCATGTGGAAACCCAATGCAGGAGAAAACCACATAATGTTTTTTCTTATATGTATTTAAGAGTTACATTCATTAGAAGCATGGACTTCCTTTGTTCTCCAGCTACAACTGGAAGGAGGCTTCAACCCCCTATATTTCCAGGCTACAACCTGAGGGAATTTTTAACTCCATAATTCTCTAGCTACAACCAGAAGGAGGATACAACCCCCTACGTTCTCTAGCTACAACCGAAAGGTGGCTAAAACCACCCATCCTTTCCCCATCCAACCACACCGAAATACAAGTGAAATGATGAAACCACTTCCACACTGTCACTGTGAGATATACCATTGTAAGACTATATCAATTTGTGCCAAAAACCTGTCACCAACTTGTAATAATAGCCTGTAATCAATCTTGTACCATAATTCAACCTATACCAACAAACACCAACAGGTACACGTCCTGTATATATTGCAACTCACATTTGTACATGCCCTGTCTATACTGCAACCTGCATATGTAGGGAGCCTGTCTATACTGCATCATGTGTACACCTTTTAAAAGATAGTGTTTTCACCTTTTATGAAACTTAAAACACTTTGTTGTCTCCATCACATCAACTTGCAACCTTTCATTGTGTATTATATGTAGTTGTGCCCTATGCATACATCATATTATACATATCTTAACCAAGTGCATATATATCTCTCTATTCATGTGCCATGCATGTGTGTACATTCATGATCAAGTGTAATAACCCTCACATGAGCTAGACATCAAACCCTCATTTCTAGGCAGCCTCAAACTTCACAAACAACTTCACAACCCCTTCATAAAAAAAATCCCTCAACCATGTACCAAGAAATGCAAGATATGCCTCAACACTAACAAGATGTACCAATGATAAATATCATATATACCAACACAGTATTTATGTAGATATGAATTATACAGTAAGTTCCATACAACCAATAGCCTCCCTAGGGAAAATCCTCAAACCCCCACAACCATATCTCATGTAGACAAAAATATCCAACTACTCATAAAAATAAGGCATACCTTTTGAACCAGTAGATACATCTAATGTACATGATCACTGTAGACCTTCCTGGGAGATTGCTTTCATACTTTGAGAACCTAGTACCTTCAACAACTCAAGATTTCATGGATTTTCCAAAATGTACATCACTGTTATAGCACCAGTGTAATACCCCTAGGTCGAACCCCAACTCTAAATGTAAATACAACTGTACATAGGATGGTGAGCCAGGATGCAGAAAGAAAAAGTATATATGTGATATAAATGTATTCACATGCAAATATTAATGAAAAATGCATCATTATGTGTATACCAAATAGGTAAAAGAGTATGGGGTATTGAACTCCACTAGTTAGGGAAAGGGGGGCTAAATTTTAAGGATAAGGGGCTAAGATAGGGAGCTTAAGCTAAAAAGGAATATTATATTAATATTCCTTAAAGTATAAAATATGGATAATTATTTTATCCTAAGTTCTAAGGATGGGGACAAGTGGGCCAACATATCTCTCAATAGGACACGTCTCAAATTGGGAACATGCATACAAAGAGCTTGGAATTAGTGAATTTTCCATTCATTCCATCATTTCTCCATTTCTCTGGGGCTCACAGATTTTCATTTGTCCACCGTAACTCTTTGTCATGAACAATGCACCTATACCTTACCCAAGCCAAAACTATACTTGTACCTGGTTATCTCAGGATATGGACTGAAGAACTGAGTTATCAGTCTTGTGGGATACTAAAGAGGTGGGTTTTTAGGACCGTGAACAATTCTCTCTCGGTGAGAGCATTGTTGGGAATTGTTTTCCCGAAGGTTCCAAACTACAACCACACAGCTCTGAGACTTTCTGTCTAGCCTATTGTTGAATCCTTGGAAAGGAAATGGGGCAACCGAAGGATTGTTGAGTAGAGAAGGGGAATATTTCCTGGGGTGGGACATGCATGTGGGGAATGAGGGACTGTAGGCTATCAAATTGATTTGGCACTTGTGTGATGTTTTTTCTGTTGTCTGAGATACATCAGCCTAGTTAATAATTCCTTTGCCCGAGTGGATTTTAGTCCCATCTCGGGGGTGACCCACTCCTAATACTAGTGAGCAACATGGTCTAAGGCTAGGAGGATAGTGGAAGGTCTGGACGGAATTGGTGGTATTTCTATCCAAGATAAGTGTCAATTGTGTGTTAAATGACATGTTGCAACTTTATTTATGCATTTTTTCTTATGGGTTTTTCCTGTGTATGTTTCATGTGTATTTCTATTATTATCCTGTATAAAATTATGTATTTGAATAATTTCTATATGCTTTAAAATATTGTACACAATTCAAATTTTATTTCACATGGCATAGCCCAACGGTGGGGTGGTTGGGGATGCTACAATATGGTATTAGAGCTCTAGTTTTCAACATTGATCCTCGAAGGGCTGAGCAAGTTTAAATTGAAGAGAAATTTCACAGAAAATTGAAGTTACAGTGAATCCATGGCTGCGAAGAGGGAGCTAAGAGAATAATTAAACTGTGTTCAAAAGATCAGGAGGCGTAGCGTTTCGAGAAAGACAACAGAGGAAAGAAACCACAACAACCGTTGATTTGGGCCACAAGATTAGATATTGGTCGTTGGATTTGTTAGAGAGAATTCCAAACCCCACACAACCATTGAATCAAGGTAAGAAGTGTATATGTTTAACCTCAAAATCTTTCGAACTTTGTTGCTTCGGTTGTTTTAATTCATTTTTCATGAAAGAGGAAAAATCCTTGAAGCTCTGAAGTCCTAGAGTGAATATACGTCATAGATGATAGGGAGAAGTGTCAGCTGTTGGATTGGGAAAGGATAAATATAGGTCATCGGATCAAGCCAAGACCAGGAGGAGAAGCATTGTGGAGAATATATGATCCCAATCGTCAGATCTATGTAGAGGCGAGTGTGAGTCGTAGATATGACGAAATTTTGGAGGTTTGGCACTCAGAGAGAAATCGTTCTTATGTTTCCAGGAGGAAAATATGACAAAATCTCGAACTCCAGAGTAAATATAGACTGTTGGTCATCAGGGACACGTGTTATCAAATTTTAATTACTTCAAAATTTCGGCTCTCCATAGGGTTGGGGGTGGAAGGTGTTTTGGCATGAAAAGTCTAGAAGCCATGAAGCCTGGAATCAATCCAAGTCATCCGTTGACAGGGAAACGAGAACTGTAGATATCATCCCATCGCCAGTTTAGCATTCATAAATTCAGGAGGCAGCATGCATTGAGGCCTCAAAACTCCTGAAGCCCAAAGTTCCAGAGGGGATCCCAGTCATTGGCTGCAGGAGGAGTGAGAGTCATTGATGTCATATTCAATATTCAACGGTTTGGAGGTATTGTGCATTGGAGTCACAGGAACTCCTAAATCTCGAAATCCCAGAGTTCCTATTGACCATAGATCTCAGTAGGGAGCATGGACCCTTGATTCTTGAACCCTTCAGAGATTTTCCACTTTGGAGTTTAGAGGAAGTTGAGAGTTGTGTTGAGAAATCCTCTGAAGCCTGAAGCTTCGGAGTCAGAGAGCATCAGAGTAGTTCGCCAATTTGGTGTTCAGGTGAACTATGGTGTTATGTTTAGAAATATTATGAAGCCCAAAGATCCAGAGTGTCGGATTAATGAATCTTTGGATAAGTTTCCATTCGGGGGTTCACCACTTCGGTGTTCGGGGGGAATGTTGTGTTGTGTTGGAAAATATTTTGAAGCCTGAAGCTCTGAAGCGTCGGAGTCCCGAAGCTCCAGAGAAGTGTCAGTTCAAGAGATTCACCACTTTGGTGTTCAAGGAGACTATTGTGTTGTGTTGGAAAATATATTGAATATTGAATCTCTAGGGCATCGAAGTCCTGACACTCTGGAGCATCAGGGTCTCGAAGCTCCAGATAAGCGCTCGTTTGAGGATTTGCCACTTTGACATTTAGGGGATTTGTAGTGTGTAGAGGGAGAAACCTATGAAGCCTAAATTTCTGGAGATCTGGATTCCCGAAGCTCTGGATACAAGCCATTTGGTAAGTTCATAGTTCTATCCCATGGTCACATGAATTTTGGGCCGAAGTAAAGGGGCTAGTGCCCGAAAATTTATTTTTTAAGATAGAAATGGGATTAAAGAAGAAGACCATGAGTTTTTGAATTACACGAACCCGCATTTGAGGGAAAATAAAAAAGTCCTGTGAACCTTAAGAGAGGATCCAACAAAGGTCCAAGAGAAAAATCAACTCCCGAAGAAGATCTCCTGTACAAGGAATTCCCTCACAAAATGGTCTATTTTTCAGATAACTATAACCTTCGTCTCAAAACTCAGAATTGAGCATGGAAGAAGGCGTTGGAAAGGTATTGAACAATATAATAAAATTGTTCACACAGAAATTTGATTTGGACATTCTTTTTCTAAGGAAATTAGAAGAAATAATTATGATGCAATACCGAATCAGAATTGTTCATAATTTGATCAGTTGATAAATCAATTAGCCTAGCAGGTTCTGTTGGTTGCACATTTTGCAAAGTTAACAACATTTATATCATAACAGGATCAACACAGAGTTCATAGGGATGGAAGATACACAACGATATTATAACCAAGATGATGAGATTAGAAGGATGTATGTCAATATGGATAATGAAGGTACAAACGCAAATGGTCATGGAGAAGGAAATGAAGAAAGAATGAACTTGGTGGAGACCATTAAAATTTTGTAGAAGGATGTCCAAAGTTATAAAGATGATAATGAGAGCCTTATGAAATCCAAGGAGTAGCAACAAGACTTCAACATAAAGTTAATGCAGAGCTTGGATAGAATATAAAAGAATATGGATAACGAGAAAGAAGTGTTGGAATACATCACTATCACTCCCTAGGGAATTCCACTAGGAGAGAACATAGTAGTTCAATTCCATCCCATGTCAGGAAGCATAAAAGGAGGTCTATATTGGATGAGCTACAAGGAGAAGTGAAAAAAATCAAGCCTCCTACATTTGATGGTGAGCACAAGAAGGATGAAGATGTTGAAACATGGCTGCTAGGCATGAAGAAATATTTTCAATTGTATAATTAATCTTCACACGTAGAGGGAAGAATTTCTATCTATCAACTCAAGGGAAAGGAATCGATGTGGTGGGACCAATTTTTCCATGTGCAAAAAATTAATTAGAAAAATGTTACTTGGAAGAAATTCAAGAGGTTTTTTCAAAAGAAATACTTGACTAAGAGATACTATGACAAGAAAATGAAGGACTTCTTCAAACTCAAGCTTGGGAGAATGACCATAGATGGATATAAAAGAAGGTTTTTAGAACTGCTAAAGTATGTTTCTTTCATCAAGGAAGAGCCAGTTGATATTATTAGGTACCTGAGTGGACTACCATCAATCATCATTGACAAGATACAATATGATGATCCCAAAACATTGAAGGATACCATAAGGTGAGATAAAGTCCTTTGTGATCAACATAAAGGAAGGCCAATTTTTCAAAAAAATTGGGAAGACAAGAAGAAAAAAAAGATGGAATAGAGGAAGAAGGGGATTAAGCCACCATTCTTCAGAAATAATCCTCAAGGACAACCAGCTCCTAGAGAACCCAGAATGATTGAGACAGAGGGGAAAAGAACAAGGAAACCACATATTCAGTGTTGGGGTTGTGGGGGAGATCATATGTATAGAGAATGTCCTTGCAGACATGAAAAAGTGAGGATTGTTCACAATGTACAACAAGTTGATATAGTGGACAACATGGGCAGAAATGTACCTAGGATCTATGCATCCCTGGACAACAAGAAAGTTGAGTTCTAGTCACATATGATTCAAGTGGAAGGTAATATCAACAACCAAACAATTGTTATTTTAATTGATTCATGAGCTATTCATAGTTATATATATCCTAAGATGATGGAAATATTGTATTTTCCAAGAAGAAAGAATGGAAAATATTGGTTGGTTCGGTTGGCTACTAGATCTAGAAAAAAAATTAATGAGATGGTTAAGGCATGTCCAATGGACATGAATGGACTAAGCACCAGAGAAGATTTGAAAATCTTACATTTAGATTCCTATGAATGTCTAATTGGTATGGATTGGTTGGACCAACAACATGATATCCTAGATTGTTATAATAAGGCATTTACTTGTTGGGATGATAAAGGGAACCTAAGGACAGTTAATGAAGACCCCCCTTCTCCCCTCGGGGCTGTGAAACCTCCTGGTCTAGGATTTTTCACATCAAGGAATCGGATCAACTCTTTGGTATCCTTCTTGAGCCGAAAACAACTTGTATAAGCCCCCTTTTCTTCTAAGGCGCAGGTCTTGTGAAATACACGGGGCATTTCTCTATTTCTCTTGGCACTTTTCAATTCACGAGTGCTAGCTCCTTCTGTTAGGCCCCTTCCTACATGTGACCTCAGGCTATGACCGCATGTAAACACGTGATTGTGAAGTGGCCAAAATTAGTTTGAGACCAAACTTCTTTTCTTCCCAGAATTCACCTCCACCTGCAATGTATCCATTTACCAATATCGTGGTTTCAATTGCGTCTTGCTCTCAATTTTTTAACGTCAGAGCACTTTATGGCTTCGCAATCAAGCATGACCATTGATATTTAATCTCAGGAGATGCCTCTTAATCAATGGATACAATCTGCCTCTTCTTTCCTTCCTTCTCTCTAGATCACATGTTCTCATATCCTTACGATCTATCGACATGTGTCCCTTTCAAATCAACGATCGTGATTTTCTTCGCAATTCGGGTTTCAAAGTTTTCAACTCTCAAACCTTTCTTCCTTCGCAATGGATATATTCTGAAGTGGAATATCTGGTGACATATTTCCTTAGAAAATAGATGACTCAGATGAACTCTTGCTCTCCTCCTTCGGGAATTCTTCTTCAACACCCTCCAACTTTTTCCGGAGTGACTTTCTTTGCAATGATAGATCTCCTACCACATGTCCTCCTCAAATCAATGGCCCTAGCCCACTTTGGGACTTCGGAATTTGGAAATCTCAACTCTCAACTTCTCCACACTCACTTTTTCATGGATATTTTTAACCAGAGTACATAATCGGTTGACACGTGTACTCCTACATATCAAAGTCCCCAAGCTACTTCGGCTATTTGGGCTTCAGAAGTTTCAAGACTCCACCTTTGCTTCCTCCTGAAGCTCATGATTCATCGCCACATGTCCCTTTGGATCTAACTATCCAGAATCACTTCGGACTTCGGGTTTCGGGAGTTTCAACTCTCATCTAAAATCTTCGAAGTGAATTTTCCTGAAGCCTCAGATCTGTTGACACGTACCCCCCTGGCGATCAACGGTCGAGATCTATTTAGGCTCTTCGGAGATTTCACTCTCACTTGGTCTAAAATTTTCTGAAGTGCTCTTTCTCCATAGTTATGGATCTTATGCCACCTTTCAACCTTGATGATGGATGGTCCCTGTTCATTTCGAAACTTCAAGACTTCAACGAGTCCACTCTCCTATGCACACAAAAGGTTAATGCATGTGCACTTTACCTGGATCGGACGACTGTCAATCCTCTACACTCAGATCCTATGACTGGGATCTATTTCTTCTCCTCACATGTTCCTCCTTCTTCCTGGACCCTGATCTGACGGTCCATATCTCTTCCTATAGCCGATCTGACAATTTTTGTTTCTCCTCCTCCTGAGCTTCTTTGTTCTCCCGGAATTGGAAAAGTTTCTAGGTGTTCAAAGGTTTTGGTTTTCAAATCTCCTCCTGTGAAACTGGTTGAGAGGGTCTTGAATCTATTTTTCCTCCTGAGCTTTGAGAATGAATATTTTCTTTGACCCTGGCGCATACTTTCACTCTGCATGAAAATTTTCACTACTCATCCCAAGCTTGTGAATCTTGGAATAAGTTCAGTTCCATGCACATTCCTTGCGTTGTCTCTCTTGAACTTCAAACAGAATCAGAACTCTAAATGGTCTCGAACCTTCTTCTTCCTTCAAAGGACTTCTCTGGTGCCCTCTTCGAAACTCAACACTCTCTTGAGATTTCAAAATTTAATAAGTTTACCTCTACGCACTCCTTGCGCTCGACTGAGCCTGTGAACGGCTTCTTTCAATGTCTTGTCTAAGTGTTGTCCTGGCGCACTCCTTGCATAAGTATTCCTCTTGAGTATCTAGTAACTCTGTGAATATGTTTATCTGATACTCTTCTCCTTGAACTTGATATAGAGTTCTCCTTGTGCACACTTGCACCTTCTTGATGCCCATCTGGAAGATCTCTATAGGGTTCTCAGTGACTCTATCTCTATGTCCTTTCTCTACACAGTTTCTCCTCTAAGGTATTCAACAACCTTGAGGTTTCAGTTGAGTTTTTATCACTTTGGTTCACCCTCCTGGAACGTTATTTTCTGACTCCACAGAGTTTAGATGCGCACTCCTTGTGCTGGCTACATAACCTCCAATGTTTTGTTATGCACTCCTTGCATAGCCTAAAGAATCCATAATGATATTTCAAACTCAAAAAAGATAGAGAATTTTATCTTCCTACTGTAGATGAAACCTATCATGCACCTACAATATTCATTCATGAAACATATAAACACATAAACAATCATATCCAGGAAAAATTGTTGTATTTTCATTAATATGAAAATCTAATTACAATATGTGCAGGATGGACTACAACGGAGTCTCATCTCTCTCTCAAGCTCTATCCAAGAAATTCCTAATATTCCTCTATTCCTTCCTACTCTAAAACTTCCTCTCCCTTGAAATCTGATCCAAATATCTCTTTACAAAATAATGGCTCTACGGGCTTATCCTCTCTTCACCTAACCTCATCTATTACATTGACATATGTTTAATGGCCATCTAGTCTAAATTTAATCTAGAGCCATAATCCTGTCAACCATTAATGGCGACCTCATCTTCTACCTGTACAAATGAATGGCTTGGTTTTCACTCAACCTTATAGCATTAATCCCTATAGGATCATATTTCAAATTTAAAAATGGGAGGGTTGGTGTTTATCTCTCTCTTGACTCCACACATATGTGTTGGAATGCTAGCGCGTTGCTGAGGTGGAGTGATGCTCCTACATCATACTCCACTGCTGGGAAAATCACAAGCTCCTGCTCATGAGCTCCTCTGTCCCAGTGTTGAAATCCCTCTGGATCCCAAACTTTATTCTGGAGTGGTCATCTTGCTCCTCTGCTATGTTTTTGTTGTTTTTGTGTCTTCCCTGCTTCTCTTCCAAGCTTCTTTGTTCTCAACTTCTTTTTTCTGACTACTTCTACTGCTGACCTCACCATCAACCTCCTGATTTATTCAATCACCTCTTCCAGTTGTTCAACTAGTTGGCTTCTTCTTTGCAAATTGGCTTGTTGCAACTATTCTTCCTTGTCAATTGGTAAATCAACTTGATCCCCCCTGTTGTATTCTCCATATCCTGTGGCCTTATCTTTTCACCTTGCTTCAGATTCTAGTTCTACAGTCTCATCACTGAGCTGGTTCTCATCTTCCCCCTCTGATAGATTATCTCATGTCATCTCCCCATGTGTTGGTTCAACTCCAACTTCCTCCAGCTAATCCTCAATCTAGTATGCTCCTCTGCCTGTTTCCAACTTGACCTGTTGGATGTTATTTCTCTGCATTATTACCCTTCTCTCCATGGCTTCTAGTTCCTCATACAACTCAACAAAATCTATGTTGTATGCTTCCTCTTCTACTGCAGGATCCAGTGCTACAGTCATCTCCTGTTTAGCTCCTGGGATGAAATGTTTGAGCAATTCTATTGAATTCTATTCTCCTACAATCTGCATGACTGTCTCCTAGAAACCACCTTCTGGTTCTAGATTTTCCAACCAATCCTCCAACATATTCAACTCCATGTGCCACTGAGTGAGCATATCAATTGTTTTCTCCTCTTCCTCTTCTCCCTGGGAAGATTCTGATATCTGGTCCTTCATCATGACAGTCACAACTAGTTTTCCTTCCTCTTCTACACCTGCATCACATACACAGTTATATTTAAAATCATTTGGCCCCATGGCCTTTTTCTTGGATTCTTGTTGCATCACCTCCTCATGTGCAACACTTGTACTAGCTTCTAATGGACTATTTGGCATGAATATTTTGATTCCCCCAATTATCAGAATGCATTTATGGTCCCCCTCCATTAGATATCCTTGTTGATATGAACTCTCAGCTAAGTTCACGAGACTTTCAGATAGTCTCCTATATTCTCCGTTTCCCACCTAGAAATCTAGGATTTCTCTTCTGTCGTTCTGGCAGTTTATGAGATCAACTGATCTCATCTCATTGCCCACATGGAAATATGACTTTTTATCACTTCCCTCCTGGAAGTATATGAGATCCATGATTGATCTCATCTCATTGCCCACCTGGCAATATGAATTTTCAATGTTTCCCTCCTGACATTCAATGAGAACCTCCATTGATCTCATCTCATTGCCCACCTAGTAATTTGAAAATTCACCTCTACCCTCCTGGCATCTTATGAGACCTTTATTTGATCTCCTTTCTTCATCACTGAGGGTTTTTCCAACTTCTGGTTCATAGATGTAAACCACTTCCTCCTCTGTTTCACTGAGGTTTTAAACTTCCCTCAGCCACCTCCTCAACTCTTGTTGATTCCTTCTGGCCAACAACTTTTGAACAAGCAATTTTACCTTCATGTTCAGAGGCCATTTGTATCTCTAGTGTACCTTTGCCTCCTTTTGCACCTTCAATGTCAATTGCTCCATTCTCTCTCTTATCTCTATGAGCTCCAGATCCATATCTGGCTAGTTTTTCTGCTCGTGGCCTTCTCTCCAACCACATTCATGGCCTTTAGTAGCCATTTTTACCCTCTTCTTGCCCTCCTGGAAAGTCTGTGGATTATTTTGCATCCGAGAGAATATCCAACTTCTACTAAAACTCACCTGGATGTTCAATTTTTTGTTGCTCACATGCAACCATCATTCACAGAGCATCAGTACTCTGTCTTATCCTTCACCTACTATCTACAGGAGAAATTAACCTTTGATACTACTTGACGTATTCAGACTATCTCCTTTATCTCGTTCTCCTAAAATCTACAGACAAAATCAAGCTCTAATACCACTTGATGATATCATACTATCTCCTTTGTCTCCTCTCTCCTTTCTCTGTTGTCTGCAAGAAAACATTTAGCTCTGATACCACTTGATGCAGACCCCGCTTCTCCCCTTGGCGCTGCGCAACCTCCCGGTCTAGGATCGTTCACATAAAGGAGTTAAATCGATTCTTCGGGCTCCTGATTGAACCCAAATCAACTTGTACAAGCCCCTTTTTCTTCTAAGGCGTAGGTCTTGTGAAACCCGTGGGCCCTTTCTCTAGCGCTCTTGGCACTTTTCAATTCGCGGGCGCTAGCTCCTTCTGTTAGGCCCCTTCCTTCATGTGACCTCAAATTGTGACCTCATGTAAATACACAATTGTGGAGTGGCCAAAAGTAGTTTGAGACAACACTACTTTTCTTCCCACAATTCACCTCCAGCTGCCACGTATCCTTTTACCAATAACATGGTTTCAATAGTGGCCAACCATCAGATTTTTAACGTCCAAGCACTTTCTGGCCTCACCATCAAGCGTGACTGTTGATATTCAATATCGAGTGATGCCTCTTGATAAATGGATACAATATACCTATTTTTTCCTTCCTTCTCTCCTGATCACACATTCTCAGATCCTTAGGATCTATCAACGCGTGTCCCTTTCAAATCAATGATCGTGATTTTCTTCGCAATTTGGGTTTCAGAGTTTTCAACTCTCAAACCTTGTTTCCTCTGCAATGGTGATATTTCGAAGTGGAATATTGCTGACACCTGTCCTTAGAAAATGGATGGCTCAGATGAACTCCTGTTGTCTGCCTTCAGGAATTCTTGTTCAACACCCTCCACCTTTTTCCAGAGTGACTTTCTCCACATTGCATATCTCCTGCCACATTTCCTCCTCAAATCGACGGCCCTAGCCCGCTTCAAGACTTCGGAAATATCAACTCTCAACTTCTCTATGCTCACGTTTTCCCAAAGCATTTTACCTGGAGTACACAGTTGGTTGACACGTGTCCTCCTACAGATTGATGGCCCCTGGCTACTTCGGCTATTCATGCTTCGGAAGTTTCAACACTCCACCTTTGCCTCTTCTTCAAGATCAAGATCCATCACCATGCGTCCTTTTGGATCTGATGGTACAGATTCACTTCGGACTTCGGGTTTCTGAAGTTTCAACTCTCAACTGAAATCTTCGAAGTGAATTTTCTCGAATCCTCAGATCTGTTGATGTGTACCCCCCTGGTGATTAATGGTCAGGATCTATTTCGGCTCTTCAAATATTTCACTCTCTCTTGGTCTACAAAATTATGAAGTGCTCTTGCTCTAGAGTTATGGATCTTATGCCATGTGTCAACCTTGATGATGGATAGTCCCTGTTCACTTCGGGACTTCAACAAGTCCACTCTCCTGTGCACACAAAAGGTTAAGGCCTGTGCACTTTACCTGGATCGAATGATTGTCGATCCCCTGTGCTCAGATCCTATGACAAGGATCTGTTTCTTCTCCTCACGCATTCCTCCTTTTTCCTAGACCCTAATCTGATGGTCAAGATCTCTTCCTGCAATCAATCTAATGGTTGTTGTCACTCCTCCTCCTGAACTTCTTTGTTCTCTCGGACTTGGGAAATTTTCTAAGTGTTCAAATGTTTTTCTTTTCAAACCTTCTCCTGCGAAATTGGTTGAGAGGGTATCAACTCTGCTTTTCCTCCTGAGCTTTGATAATGAATATTTTCCTCGACCCTAGTGCACACTTGCGCCCTACATGCAAATTTTCACTACTCCTCTTGAGCTTGTGAATCTTGGAATAAGTTCACTTCTGCGTGTACTCCTTGCGTTGTCTCTCTTGAACTTTAAACCAGCTCAGAACTCTAAAGGGTCTTGGCCCTTCTGCTTCCTTCAAAGGAATTCTCTGGTGCCCTCTTGGCAACTCAACACTCTCTTGATATTTCGAACTTGAACAAGTTCGCCTCTGCTCACTCCTTGCGCTCGAATGAGCCTTTGGATTACTTCTTTCAACGTCTTGTTTAAGTGGTGGCCTGGTGCACTCCTTACACAGGTCTTCCTCCTGAGTATCTAGTAACTATGTTAATATGTTTCTCTGATACTCTTCTCCTTGAACTCGACAAAGAGTTCTCCTTGTGCACACTTGCACCTGCTCGATGCCCACCTAGAAAAGATCTACAGGGTTCTCAGTGACTCTATCTTTCTGTTCGTCCTCTACATAGTTTATCCTCTAAGGTATTCAACAACCTTGAGGTTTCCTTTGAGTTTTTATCACTTTGGTGCGCCCTCCTGGCACGTTCTTTTCTGACTCCACAGAGTTCAGATGCACACTCCTTGCACTGGCTACAAAACCTCCAATGTTTTGTTATGCACTCCTTGCACAGCCTAAAGAATCCAGAATGATATTTCAAACTCAAAAAAGATAGAGAAGTCTATCTTCCTACTACATATGAAACCTATCATACACCTACAACATACATGCATGAAACATATAAACACATAAACAATCATATGCAGAAAAAACTATTGTTTTTTTCATTAATATGAAAATCTGATTACAATATGTGTAGGTTGGACTACAAAAGAGTCTCATCTCTATCTCAAGATCTTGCCAAGAACTTCCTAATCTTCCTATGTTCCTTCCTACTCTTAAAATTCCTCTCCCTTGAAATCTGATTAAAATATCTCTTTACAAAACAGGGGTTCTACGGGCTTATCCTCTCTTAACCTAACCTCATCTATTGCATTGAAGTTTCTTTAATTTCCATCTAGTATGAATTGAATCTAGATCCATCAACCTGTGAGCCATTAAATGTGACCTCGTGTTCTTCTTGTACAAAGGCATGGCTTGGTTTTCGCTCAACCTTACAACATTAATCCCTATATGATCATATTTCAAATTTAAAAATGGAAGGGTTGGTGTCTCTCCCTCTATTGAATGCGCACAGATGTGCTAGAATGTTGGCATGTTGTTGAGGTGGAGTGACACTCCTACACCAACAGTACAGGGAATTCCCAAAGTAGTAGTTGTCAAATAAATTTCAGTACAGCTCAAGAAAAGTTACAGAAAAGGGTGTCAAATATTTGCAGCACATACAGAAGAGACACCTAAATATAAGGTGTCAAATATTGAACATTATGCAATCCTAAAAGAGTTTGAATATGTATTTAAAGAAACACCAAGTTTACCTTCTAAAATAGATTTTGATTTCTGCATCAATCTAATGCCTAGAGTAGCCCTAGTATCCAAGACCCCTTACAGGATGAGTACACCATAATTGAAGGAATTCCAGATGCAACATGAAGAGCTTCTGAAGAAGGGTTATATATGCCCAATTTTTTCACCTTGGGGTTCCCCAATATTATTTGTGAATAAAAAGGATGGAACATTGAGAATTTACATTGACTTCAAGTAGTTGAACAAGGTATCTGTGAAGAATAAGTATCCTTTGCCAAGGATCGATGACCTATTTGATCAGTTGAAAGATGAAAAAATATTCTCCAAGGTTGATCTCAATCCAGGTTATCATCAGGTAAGAAATAAACAAGACAACATAAACAAGACTTCTTTCAGAACAAGGTATGGGCATTATGAGTTCACAGTGCTACCATTTGGGTTATCAAATGCACAAGTTGTCTTCATGTGTTTAATGAATGGTATTTTCATAGAATACTTAGATAAGTTTGTCATTGTATTTTTAGATGACATTCTTATATATTCTAAGTTGTAGGAAGAGCATGAAAAATACTCGAGTATGGTGTTATAGGTATTAAGGGAGCATCCATTGTACACCAAATTGAGCAAGTGCCGATTTTATCAAAAATAAATTCATTATTTGGGGCATATCATTTATGGGGAAGGGATAGCAGTAGATCATGAAACGATTGAGGCCATTAGAGTATGGTCAACACAAAAGAATGTGACAAAAGTCATATCATTCATGGGCCTTGTAGGATACTATAGAAGATTTATTGAAGGATTTCCAAAGATCGCACACCTGATCACTTCCTTGCAAATGAAGGGGGTGAAGTTTTAATGGACATTAGATTGTGAAAAGAGTTTTCAACACTTGAACCATTTATTAACAAGTACTCCAAAACTAAGGATCATTGATCTGAATGAAGACTTCATTGTATGCACTGATGCATGTAAATAAGGGCTTGGTGGAGTCCTAGTCAAAATGGGTATGTTGTATGTTATGAATCAAGGAAGTTCAAGGAGCATGAAAGGAACTATGCTAATGATTTGGAGTTGGAAGCCATAGTGCGTGCCTTGAATATGTGGATGCACTACCTCATGGGGAAAAGGTTCAAGTTGAGGATAGACCATAATGGTCTGAAATATTTATTTGGACAACCAACTTTAAATGCCACGAAAAGAAGGTGGTTAGAATTTCTCAGTGAATATGACTTTGATATAAAGCATATCAAAGGGAAAGAGAACAAGGTGGATGATGCACTTAGCAGAAGAGTTAATTAGTTTCATGCTACAACCATTATCATGTACCAATTAGTTTTTAAAGACAAAATCTTAGAGGCTGCAAAATCATATTTTCAATACATGGAAATAATAAAAAATTATAGCAAGGTATTTTGCAGAAAAAATCTGAAGACTTTAAGCTAGGAAATGAGGAAATTCTCATATACATGGGCATAATTTATGTACCAAATTCCCAGGAATTGAAAAATATGATATTGAGAGAAATGAAAAACATACCTTATGTTGGGCACCCAGGTTATCAGAAAACTATTGCAGTTGTCAAGAGACAATATTATTAGTCAGGCATGAAGAAAGAAGTTCTTGATTTCATTGCCAAATGTTTGGAGTTTCAAAAGGTCAAGGTTGAGCATAGACACCTAGCTGGTTTTCTACGGCCAATACCCATTCCTGAGTGGAAATGGGAAGTTATAACAATGGATTTTATCACCAAACTTCCCAGAACAAACAAGAACCATGATTCTATCATGGTATTGGTGGATAAGCTTACCAAATCTGCCCATTTTATTCTAGTAAAGCTCACTCAAAAGGCATCCAATGTTGTTGATATTTGTATGAGAGAAGTTGCTCGACTGCATGGTATACCCAACATAGTTGTGTCTAACAGAGATCCAAAATTTACATCAAATTTTTTGAAAGGATTATTTAGGGGATTCAGAACAAATTTGAACTTTAGCACAACTTATCATCCAGAATCAGATGGACAAACAGAGAGGGTGAATCAAGTGATTGAGTATATGTTGAGGATGTATGTGATGGATAAACCATAAAAATGGGAAGTCTTTCTACACTTAATAGAGTTTGCTTATAACAATGGGTACCAATCATCTCTAAAGATGAGCCCATTTGAGGCACGTTATGGAAGAATGTGCAACATAGTAGTAAGATGGGACAACCCAACAGATAAAGCAGTGGTTGGGTCAGAATTACTCACAGAAATGGAAGAGAAAATGTTGAAAATAAAACAGAATTTAAAGGTTTCTCAAGACAGGCAGTGTTAAGCCCTAATATTGGCTCATTACCCCTTAATTGGGGCATATTATATTAGTAATGATATTTTATTTATGTCGGATTTAGGCCATTAGTTGTAATTATACCTCCTAGTCTCCTATATATATCAAGGAGACATTTTCATTTTGAATGATCTTGTACTTGAACATTTAAGTGGGGTAAAAGGAGGTATCCCCCTCGAAGAGGCTTATTATCTGAAATTATCTCTTTTTCAAGGTGTTGAGTACTTTTTCTAAGGTATTTCTATGCTATATTGATATTTGGTTCTTAACATATGGTATCAGAGATCAAGGTCTTGGGGTTTCACCGCTACATCTGAGACACCTTGGAATTTTTGCTATAACTTTTTTTCTACAACATTTTAGAAGGAACTTCTTGGAGGATATTTATTAGACAGATCAAGGTATGTTGGGTTAAAAATTCATCTCCTGAGGCCTTAGACATTCAGAGATACAACCTGTAAACGATAGGGTTATGGAATCATACTGAACTGATTCATTGCGTAATTTTCACTATAAAACATTTTCTGTAATGTTTCAGACCCTCAACTCCGAAGAATATTTACAGAAATTATTAAGGTATCTTTGGTAAAAATTTCAGCTTCTGGGTCATCTTAAATTTGTAGATACACCCTGTGTAAGATAAGGTATCTAACTAGTCCTATTGACTAGTCTCAAGAAGGTGTTCCAGGTAAAACAATCATAACTTCTTCCTAGAGTATCCAAATTGAGTGGGACTAATTCTAATTTCATTGGATTGTGGACAGTCTGTAGTATTTCTGATGTGAGTTTTAGAATTTTATATCAATAATTTTGTGCGGGGCGCGCTATACAAGTGAGATCTCCTAGAAAGGCCAAAAATAGGCAAGTTGTGGGGAAGTTACCGTAAATTACACTTGGCACATCCAATTTTGATCAGACCTATGGCATTTCCTAGAAGAAATATCAGAGAACTACATAAAAGAAATTTCCATACCCAGAAGGGCCGAAACTTGGGAGATACAACAGAAGAAAAATTGTCTAGTAGAACGACCTCAAAATCAAGGTTCAAAAGTGATACTTGGCCAACATTCCACCCAAAAAGGGAAATTCTACACCAAATAAGCCTCCAGACAATCCTACTTTGACTCTTGATGAAGGTGAAGAAATGCGTAGGGACATAAATGATTTACAAAAGAAGATAGTAACAAAAGATGAACTACAAGAGATGATGGAGGGTTTAAAAGGGGAGATCATGGAAGTATTGAAACATTTCGTAAGAGAGAAGACACCTGAAAGTGAAAATGCATCCCATGAAATTCATGATGAGGACAAAAGGAAGGTGAATCAAGAATGGAGAAACTCCAACTTTGGTTTGAAGACCAACCACGTTCCTCATATGGATATGAGGAAGTTTGATGGAAAAGACTCAATCACATGGATACTTCAGATGGAGCAATTCTTTGATCTCCATAATGTGCCACATACACAAAAGGTACGAATTGCTTCTTTATATTTAGAACCTAATCAATTTGTATGGTATCGATGTATTTTTTCTTGCAAATCACTCGTCACTTGGACAATTTTCATGGAAGAAATGATAGCACACTATCAGGATACAAGGAACACTACCTTCTTTAGCCAATTGATAAATCTCAAGAAAAAGGGTTCAGTTACCGACCACATTGAGAACTTCCAAAGATTGAATATAAAGGTAACCGATATTCCAGATGATCACTTGATTGATGTATTCATAGGAACTTTAAAGGATAACATTCAACATGAGGTTAGCCTTTGGGAAACCAAATCATTGGAGAATGCATTTAAGGTGGCAAGAAATGTTGAAAGTAAAAATATGGCTATGGCTACTAGAAGGACCAATCCTAACATCTATAGAGAGAACAATGCTCCTTCTTCTAAAACAAATCAACAATTGGAGGAAAGAAAAGAAAAACGTTTATGCTTTAATTGTGACAGCAAGTACAATAAGGGACATAAGTGTGGTGAGAAGAAATTATTCTACATAGATTGTGAAGAGGAAGAAGAACAAGAACAAGAACCATCTCAAAATGAAAATGTAGAAGCAATTTCATCTGAAGAGTTGACTCCCACAATATCGTTTAATGCATTATATGGAATTAGCACTCCTCAAACCCTCAAGATCGAAGGATACATCAAAAAGATAAAAGTAATAGTCCTAATTGATTCTGGCAGTACTCATAATTTCATTCAATATAAATTAGCCAAATCTCTCAATTGCTTTGTATATCCAACGCCAAAGTTTCAAGTAATGATTGCAGATGGATGAACTATCAATTGCTTAGGAAAATGCAATAAGATCAATCTTACTATGAGGGAATATGTAATGAATAGTACAATGATTGTTATACCCATGGGTGGTGCAGATGTTGTACTAGGAATCCAATGGTTACAATCATTAGGAACAATGGCTTTTGACTTTCAATCAATTTTCATGAAATTTTCATTGGAAGGAATAGAAATTGAGTTAAGAGGTATCACAGGGAAACTCGGTAAGGTGATAATCTCTAATGGCATGACAAAATTATTGAAAAAGGGGCATCAAGGAGTTATTGCACAACTATGCTCATTAGATGTTCAAACATCTAAGCCATCTATTCCTCAAGATCTCCAAAGGATCATTGATAAGCATTCCAAAGTATTTGAAGATATTCCCAAAGGTCTTCCACCCACTCGAAATCATGATCATGA
>ML778279.1:944105-974174 GCA_009831015.1 Picea engelmannii
CTTACAAATGCACCTTCCACATTCCAAGGGTTGATGAATTCCATTTTCAATCCCTTCCTTCAAAAATTTGTGTTAGTATTTTTTGATGATATACTAATCTATAGCAAGTATTGGGAGGATCATGTGTGACATGTTGACAAGGTTCTATAACTACTAAAGGAGAAACAACTATATGCCAAACCATCCAAATGTTTCTTTGGAGTAAAGGAGGTAGAGT
The DNA here is from genome assembly GCA_009831015.1 of Picea engelmannii. NCBI lineage: Eukaryota > Viridiplantae > Streptophyta > Pinopsida > Pinales > Pinaceae > Picea > Picea engelmannii. The sequence continues at coordinate 944,323 of ML778279.1, forward strand.
ATTTGGGTCATATTGTATCTCATGAAGGTGTCAAGGTAGGCCCTAACAATATTAAGGCCATGATGGACTAGCCGATTCCCAAAACATTGAATAATCTTAGAGGATTTTTGGGTTTGACAGGTTACTACCACAAATTTGTTCGAAACTATGGAAGAATAGCAGCACCTTTAATAGCACTAACTAAGAAGGATGCATTTTCATGGACTCCAGAGGCAACTAAAAATTTTGAACAACTTAAAGAGGTGATGTGTAAAGCTCCTGCCTTGACCACTCCAGACTTCACAAAAACCTTTATTGTGTAATGTGATGCCTCAGGAAATGGAATTGGTGTTGTCTTAATGCAAGAAGTAAGGCCCCTGGCTTTTGAAAGTCGATCACCCAAGGGAAAGGACTTACACAAACCCATTTATGAGAAGGAAATTATGGAAATACTACATGCATTGAATAAATGGTGTCCTTACCTAATAGGTAGGCACTTCAAGGTCAAAACAGATCATGATAGTCTTAAATACTTCTTGGAACAAAGACTATCTTCAGAAGAACAACAAAAATGGGTAACCAAGATATTGGGTTATGATTTTAAAATTGTCTATAAAAAGGGGAATCAAAATGTTGTGGTAGATGAACTCTCAAGAAAGGATGGCGATGTTGAGGCCTTTCTCTGTTCTATCTAAATCATCCAACCCGATTGGATAATAGAAGCAAGGGATGAATGGAAGAATGAAAAAAAAGTGTGGACTCTCATTCAAAGGTTGCAGCAGGATCCCAGTGCATCAGATACATTTACATGGAAAAATGATTCACCCTGGTACAAATATCACTTATATTTATGTAAGAACTCCGAACTCAAACAAAAGGTACTATTGGAATTGCACACCTCTCTAGTAGGAGGGCACTCAAGATTTTTTTAAACCTACCATAGAGTCAAGAAGTATTTTTTTGGGATGGCCTTAAAACTGATGTTCAAAGGTTTGTGGCCAACAAAATAAGGTGGAAAAAATTAAGACCCCAGGTCTTTTGAAGCCATTATCCATCCCAATTCAGCGCTGGGAGGAGGCTTCCATGGATTTCCTCACAGGGTTACCAAAGTCTGAAGGAAAGAGTGTCATCATGGCGATTGTTGATAGACTAACCAAGTACACACACTTTTGTGCACTCTCTCATCCCTTCAAAGCTAGTACAGTTTCCACTGCATTCATAGAGACAGTTCAAAAGCTACATGGCAGCACAAAGATTATTGTAAGTGACAGAGATCCCATCTTCACTGGACATTTTTGGACTGAATTATTTTCTTGTTTGGGTACACAATTGGCTCATAGCTCATCCTATCATCCTCAATCTGATGGACAAATCTAGATAATGAACAAATGTCTGGAAGGATACCTTCGTTGCTTTGTCTCTGATAAACAAACACAATGGTTCAAATGGTTACCCTTGGCAGAATGGCGGTATAACACTTCCTTTCATACTGCAACAAAAATGACACCATTTATGGAACTTTATGGATACCACACTCCTTCCATCACTTCTTCTCTAAAAGAAAAATCTAAGGTTCAAGCAGTGGAAGATCACATCAAGAATCAACAACAAGTTCTCCAAATCTTAAAGGACAAGATGACCATGGCACAAAATCACATGAAACAACAAGAAGATGAACATTGTAGTGAAAGAAGTTTTGAAGTAGGGGATTGGGTGTTTTTAAAACTACAACCATACAAACAGATGTCCATCAAGCAAGCCAAGAAGGATAATAAATTATCACCAAAGTACAACGACCCTTATAAGGTGTTGCAAAAGATTGGTACTATGGCATACAAATTGGAGTTGCCTGTATCTTCACGAGTACACCCAGTTTTCCATGTTTCATGCTTAAAGAAGGTTATAGGCGACAAGATCCCAGTTCAAACTATATTGCCATAACTTGAAGAGGAAGGAAAAATCATATTGGATCCTAAAGCCATCACTGACACAAGAATTCACCAGCTGAGGAATACATCCATTTCAGAGTATCTCATTAAATGGAGGAAACTATCGGCTGAAGATTCTACTTGGGAAGATGAGTCTTTTATACAGAAGCATCCAGAGTTTCTCAAGCATTGTGGAAAACACTTGTCTCAAGGGGAGGGGCATGTTAAGTCCTAATATTGGCTCATTACCCCTTAATTGGGGCATATTATATTAGTAATGTTATTTTATTTATGTTGGATTTAGGCCATTAGTTGTAATTATACCTCCTAGTCTCCTATATATACCAAGGAGACATTTTCATTTTGAATGATCTTGTACTTGAACATTTGAGTTGGGTAAAAGGAGGTTTCCCCCTCAAAGAGGCTTATTATCTAAAATTATATCTTTTTCAAGGCGTTGAGTACTTTTTCTGAGGTTTTTCTATGCTATGATATTTGGTTCTTAATAGGCATAAAAGATATGTTGATAAGGGTATAACTCATAGGTAATTTAAAGTGGGTGACCATGTATTCTTGAAAGTAAAGGCCAACATAAGTTCCTTGAAGTTGGGAAATTGTTCAAAGTTGGTAGCTCATTATTGTGGGCCATTTGAAATACTAGAAATGATTGGGCCTATAGCATACATGAATTCATTGCCTACATCAATGTCTACTCATAATGTATTACATGTATCATTTCTCAAAAAGTATATACATGATGCTAATCATATCATTGATTGGAATATGATTCAGGTGTAGCAAGAAGGTGCCTTTCAAGTGTATATGGTGTGCATATTGGATCGGAAGATCAAACAGCTCTGAAATCGAGCCATAGAGCTACTAAATTTCTAATGGACCTGGTATAGTCCTGAAGATACAACTTGGAAGCACAAGGATGTTATGCGAGCAGAATACCTGCATCTTTTTGAGGATTTTTAAAATTATGTGTTTGTGTGTGTGTGTGTGTGTATTTCACTGAGGAAATTGCATAAATAGGGGGAGGAGAATGTAATAGCCCTAGGATGAACCCCAAATGTACATGTAAATACAACTATACTTAGGCTGGTGAGCCAGGATGCAGAAAGAACAAGTATATTTGTGATATAAATGTAAATTTATTCACATGAAAATATTAATGAAAATTACATCGTTCTATGCAGACCAACCAGGTAAAAGAGTATGGGGGATTGAACTCCACTATTTAGGGAAAGGGGGGATAAATGTTAAGGATAAGGGGATAATCCAGGGAGATTAAGCTAAAAAAGAATATTATATTAATATTCCTTAAAGTATAAAATCTGGATAATTATTTTATTCTAAGTTCTAAGGATGGGGACAAGTGGGCCAAAGTAGCTCTCAATGGGGAAAGTGTCAAATTGGGAACACACATACAAATATATTGGACTTAGTGCATTTTCCATTCATTCCATCATTTCTCCATTCCTCTGGGGCTCACAGTTTTCTAGCTGTCCACCATACTTCTTTGTCATGAACAATGCACCTATACCTTACCTGAGCTAGTATTGTACCTACATCTGAATAGCTTAGGAGTTGGACTGAAGAACCAGGTTGTTAGGCCCATGGGATAGTGAAGAGGCGGGTTGTTAGGCCTGTGAGGAATTCCTTCTACATGAGATAATTGTTGGGAATTGTTTTCCCAAAGGTGCCAAACTGTAGTTACAGGTCTCTAAGACTTCCTTTCTGGCTTGTTCATGAAGCCCCAGAAAGGAAATGGGGCAGTCGAAGGACTGTTGATCATAGAAGGGGCACATTTCTTGGGGTGGGATAGGAACATGTGAATAAGGGACTTTAGGTTCTCATATTGAGTTGGCACATGTGTGAGAGTTTTTCCTATTGTCTGAGATAAATCAACCTAGTTAAGAATTCCTTTGCTCAAGTAGAGTTTAGTCCCATCTCAGGGGTGACCCACTACTGAGATTGTGGAGTAACATGTACTAAGGCTAAGAGGACCTTGGCAGGTCTTCACACAGTTGGTGGTATTTTTATAAAATATAAGTGTCAATAGTGCGTTAAATTACATGCTGCAAATTTATTTATGCATTTGTTTATATGGGTTTTTCCTGTGTATGTTGCATGTGTATTTCCATTATTATCTTGTATAAAACTGTGTATTTGCATAGTTTATGTATTCTTTAAAATATTGTACACAGTTCAAATTTTATTTCACGTGGCATAGCCCAACAGTGGGGTGGCTAGAGATACTACACTCGGCCCATGTTCGTACACACCCTTCTCCACTGCATCCTGCGTACACCTCAAAAAATAGGGTTTTTTTAATTATTTTTGCAATTATGAAACTTTCACAATCAACCCTTATTGCTACCTCAAACTTGAGTAACTTCAAATGTATCAATGAGTACCAGCAATAAACCTTACACAATAATAGATATTCAATGTGCTCAATGGATGCTAATAGGAGACCCTTGCACTCTTATTTATACTCTCCAAGTAACTTTATCTAGGGGTTACCTTCTAACCAACTTAACCCAACTTCCTTAATTTAGGGCTAACCCACTTCTAACCACTTGTTCACTTATAATCACTTTATCCACAAATAGTAAACTCTCCATTTCTATTTGCAACTAATTTATTTTTAAATATTTTCTCATTGCAACAACTTTACCCATGATTAACTCCTAGTTTCACCCATTTTGATTAGTCAATTTCTACTATGAGTTTCTAGAATAAACTTCTTTGATCTTCTAGGGGCTTCTAGATAACTCATGAGGGTTATCCAACTTCACAAGGCCATAACTCTCTAACTGTGAGGAGTTATGTGATGTTCCACATATCACCAAAAATGGCATGACATGTGTTATCCATCTAGAATAGTCTTACCTTCAAATACTTCGATCTCCATACCATTATACCTAAAAAAACTTGAGTCCCTTATCCATATTGTTGGGGATACCGGAATTTGTTGTCGAACTTGCGTCAAAGGTTGACATCAATGACAACCAACCCAATTAATCAACACCTGGTCCAAGTTATGGTCAAAATTAGCATCCAGTTTCAAACAAATAACTTCCAATGCAATTTCTGGGAATATTAAGATAGATCTCGAAAAATGAAAACATGGGTTTTGTGCAGAAATTTCCAAATTGGTTTTTGTGAGGGACAATTTCTAAGATTTGAAATGTTTTGAGAGATAATCTTAGTTCTATTATATGGGTTTGTTAATATTTTCTATTGTGGTCGAATTTTCCCAAATTGTAAAACTCGGATTGAATTAGAATTGTTAGTTCAAGGTTTGGGGGATTGGATATTATCATTCTCATTGAATGTTGTGTATAAATATGAACTCATTGTAAGAAATGAGAGATAAACTACCAAATCATTACTTTGTTTTTTAAAACTTGTATTGTTGAATTTTCTGCATTAATAAGAGAGCAATCAAGTTGATGTTTGGAGGTAGATTTATGTGAGCATGATCAAACTTTAGTATTGTAATTTTATTGCAGTAGGAATCCATATGGGAAGGCCCCTCAACTTGTCCAATGTTTTAATTTAGTTCTTTATCATTTTATTAAGCTAAGTATGATTACCTTTCTTTGCAAATTGTAAGTAGATGTAACTAATTAAATGCTAGATTTATTCTTGTGGCTTTTTTTCATTTACTTGTAGTCTATAGTTCAAGAGTGAGGTTCCTCTTATGAATCCATTGAACACTTGATCATTGAGTAGGTGAAATATTGGGATTGGTTCCATTGGAGAAGCCTTGATATGATTGGCTCAGTTAGTACATCTCTTAAATTTAAATTCTAAATGCTTTCACTTTTTCTCAACAGTCTTTTACATGTCTTGATTTGTTTTTTCAATCATAAGAATAGTTTCACTTGAAGTTGGGAACAAGATTACATGACACTCAATACATTCTTCAATGAAATATTATAGCCTGCACTGGCAGACTATTTTCTTGTTTTGCTACCTAATGAACAAGTCTCTTGTGATTTTCTAGAAGTAGAGATACATTGATTAGATAGTCTCGTGTTCTTGTATCTAAACATATAGTGTTGTAACCTCTAATATTAATCCCCATATTGATGATTTAATGATAAAAAATTAAGTTAATTAATTTTCTCGACATTTTTGGTGCCATTGTCAAGGAGGTGCTACAAGGGATTAGAGCATGGGCAAGTTTTTTTCACAAGTTTTTTTTTTGTAGCTATAGTTGCAACTTGGAGGAGCAGAAGCTTGTAATATACAAAGGCACCCTTTCTTTAGAAGTTCTGAAGGGGTTCTATCCATATGCATTCACTTTGGTGAGTTTCTCCAAATTCTTTTTGTTTCCTTTCATACAAGTGTGTTTCTTTTTTTCAAATAAGTGTGTTTTCTTTTTATGAAAGTGAATTTCATTTGTAAATAGATAACTCATGTGAACATATGACTTGGTGACAGAAGTGTTTTAATAGTACAAGGATTTCAGGTGCATGATTGTATTTTATACTTCTCAAGTTTACCTTAGAACTTAGAAGCTTCTTCTAGTTATCCTTATCAGCATCTAGAAGAGATCCAAGAACAGTAGACCATAATGAAGAGAAACACTTAGATCTAGAGATTGAATAATTTTTGGCATGTCTAGCACCAAATACCTTGTATATTATAGAGTGTGATGACCAACCTTCTAAATAACTTCATGGCATGGAAATCAAAGTGGACCAGGGAAATAAGGAATATATTAATTGGTTCCAAACAGTCATTAGGCCATGACATTTCTCCATTCTCCAATACTTATTGATATCATCTCCATTAAATCAACTGGCCTCTCATATCCGGGTACTCATCAAGGTATACTTTTCAAATTTGGATATGAGTCTAACATAGATCTTGTTGCGTGAATGGATGCATTGGAAATACTCCTACACTTGAAAAAATGTTTTCTTTTTCAATTAAAGTAGGATAGTGTAAATAAATTAATAAAATGGTAAAGAGAAAAATAAGTCCAGTTGTGCAAACCAATTCACTAGTGCAATTGGACTTGAGTTTTTATTGAAAACAAGGAAACATGAGGGTAAAACTCTCAATAAAGTTATGCAAGTTAATGTTGGTTCATTTTTTATGGTTCTTCAAATCAATTAGGTTTTATTCTCATGCTAGATTATGTGGGATTCCTTAAGGCCCACCTTCTAATAGTTCTTATCCCATCAACTCTAGCACATCATTTTGGATCTCGATTAGAGATGTTTATAAGTACCTTGAGGCTTGCATGCCTTAATGGTAGGTTCTCTTGCTATCAGCAAGGGAATAAATTAATGTCCCTTGATTGATGGATTCTATAGGTGTTCGACTCCAACACATCCATTCACACCAACTAGAATGTGATTTTGTACCTTGATTCCCACTGACATTAATGGTGGGTCATCTTGCATTGGTTAACAATTTGCATTATTGACTAGTAATCCAATGATCTCTTTATATTTTTTACTCCAAGTAAATTTATTCACATAGATTGAGTTGTACGGATAGGGGATATGGTTGAAGACTATTTACTTTTATGATATCAAAAATAGTTGTAGAAGTTAGTTTTTATAAAATTTATAAAACAACAACATGTAAACAATAGCCTCATCTACAATTCATCTACATGTATGCGACAGATATCCTTCAACATCAACACTAGTATCTTCAAAAGTAGCATCATTTTGTTTCAACGGTCCTTACCATTTCATATTGTAGAAAATGACATTATTCACAGTTAACCACTTCATTCATGTGCAGTATGAATGTATAAATAAAAGAACATGTTTGATTTACATCTACATAATTCACCTCACTGATCAGTTTGAATAATAGGGGAAAAATAGAGTTTCTAGAGATGCATTTTCTCGATTTGTATGATCGTATTCAAGGTTTGATTCTCTCCCTATATCTAAAAACAACCAGGAAGTCCTTTAATAGCCAAGAAATCTTGTTACCACTTTCCTTTCCATCATTTACTCACAATAGTCAACACCAAAATCCTTTTGCAACCAGGTTTAAACTCCTCTTTGCATTTGATTGCATAAAATATACAAAGGTAAATTGAGGTAAGGAGTCAATTTTAATTTTTTCTAAGTTATCTTAAACATGGTAATTCATATGGAAATTACCATAGGAGCTCTTGATTATAATCAATGTAACATGTTTTTCTACCCTATCCTCATAATAATCCCCTACCAATATGTTTCTAGCATGTCACCTATATTTTCGCCTCTCTTCCATATCACTACAAACAAACCCTCCACCACCATTGAGATCGTGTGCATACATGACCAATAATAACATGTTCATTACCATAATAATCCTCTCAATCATGTTTTGAATCACCAACATGATTCAAAATGAGCCTCTAGATTGTATTCCATATTCAATTTTGTAACCTTCCAAAACCACCTTCCAATTTAGGGTGCTTCTAGTCCTTATCCAAACAACTAATCCCAACTAAATTGTCTCTATCCTCACCCATTACTAGTAGGAATATTTTTTAAATAAAGGGCCCAATAGAACTATACATGCCAAATCCTTCAATATAATGAAGAAGCATCATGGGCATATCCGTTGAGTTGCATTGTGTGACAATGGAATGTCACTTGAATATCAGAGTATTGAAGGAAATTTTGGAGATTAGTAAAGAGAATTCATGGGTAGAGGAACTTCATTGTAGAATTTTATATTTTTTTCTTCTTTCACCCTTTGATTTTTGAGTATTTATATTGGATTAAAATTGTAAATATATGATGACCTCAATCTCTGCAAAATGAAGGTAGTTGATTGATTATGAATTAGTTTTATGGTAGTTGACTATTTTTTTTTCATTTTGGGATGAATGTGCTCTGATCTCAAAACTTGAAGAGGGTGTTTTATCTCTGTAGAATCATTGTCGTGCATGTATAGCGAGATTATTGATAGGGTTGGCACACATATCAATGATGAATGAGATATGTGGCATTGTTCACTCAATTATAGAATTGAGGTATTGCCAAGATAAGTTTGGATGTGTTGAATAATTAATAGATAAGTTTCTTGTATCATCCACTCACCTTCAAATTTGTTATGTTTTGATCCACTTTTTTTCCTAATGAACCCTATAATTGATGTTGATTTACATACTATGTTCTTCATTTGCAATTATCTTCCAAACCATGTCTAATTCACACTCCATCTGATTTTTTCTTCCCATACTCATAGTATTGTGCCTCAATCCAATCTTGCAAATCACCATTGAAATCCATTGATCTCTACCAAACCCACCCAATTCGCACTTTTATAGACATTGAATTATAAATGGTTTTAACACAAAAATATATATGTTTATCTATCCAGTATCATTTCCCTTTGTTTATAAAACATATATCATATAGAAACAAAATGAATCCCTTATTATAGGTGCCTCATTCCTCATTCATGATTTGGATTGGATCCATCTCTCCCAAGACAAATTGCAATTGTTGGAAGAAATCTTAGTTTTACATTGTTTACATGAAGACATGCAACAGTGAAGGCGTGTGGGAGAGGCAACTTATAAGAAGAAAGAAAGAAAGGTACTTTGATATTCAACTTGTAAGAAGAAATATTTTTATGTTGATATTCATCATTATACAAAGGAAAGGGATTTGGATGATGAGGATATCTCCCTCTTAACAAACAAAGCAGATTTCTATTTGGAAATAGGAAAGTATGAAGAATGCATTAAATACTGTGGCACCTATGATGGATGGGTTTCAAGAAAATGCAGGGTGTAATGAGCCTCTACATCAAGTTATGTCAACAAGCATTCCAAGTCAACCCACATTTTAGAAGAAGAGTAAGAAGACTAGGAAGCTAAAGAAAATGATTGGTGAAATCAAGTTGTTGGATAATCATTTGAAGAATGAGAATGGAGTTTTAAAAGAAAGGAATGCATGGCTATAGGAAGATATTGAAAATTTGTCCAATGAGGAATAAGAAGCTATTAAAATATGTAGCGAAGTGATGTAGGAAAAGCACGATGTTGGCCATAAATAGTAGGATGTTAAATAAAAATAGGAAATGATACCATGTTAATAATCAATCGCTAAATGACACAACTTGAGGTATTGAGAGAAACATTTTCCCCATATTCTGACATATTTTGGTACAAGGACATAAACTACACACTCACACACACTCACACACACACACACACACACACACACACACACACACACACACACACACACACATATATATCTTCTTTGCATGAGGACATGCACAATCGCAGGTGTGGGGGAGATTTTGGGCATGTAAATTGATAGTCTTTTACCACTAGTAAAACTCTCTTATAACCGATTTATCCCTCCATTTTTCCTAGTTTTCTCTCACATCAATGTAATTAAGAAAGTGTTTTGATGAATATGTTACTTTCAGAAAATAAGGTAAATTTTTCATTAATTGTGACTACTTTCATTGTTTTGGTAGCTTAGGGATATTATTGATTAACTCATTACTAATGAAGTTTTCCTCCAAGTCCGGATCCAACAACACACATAGAGTTCTTGCAAGACCATCATTTCTCCTCATACTTCCATGTGTCCAAATTAAGAAATGGACACATAGATACTAGAATTGGATGATTCTAGATGGTTATGCACCCAACAAATGATGTCTAGGTCGAATTTGTGAGGGTCCAAGTGTTGAGTCCAAGTTATGGTCAAAATTAGCAAATAATTTCACATAGTCAACTTCCGATGATATTTCTGGGAAGATGAAGATAGATATCGAAAAATGAAAACATGGGTTTTGTGCAGAAATGCCCAAATTGGTTTACCCTGTGACTGATTTCCAAGATTCTAAATGGTTAGAGAGATAAGCTTGGTTCTCTAATATAGGTTTGTCCATATTTTTTGTTGTGGTCAATTTTTCCCAAATTGTAAAACTCAGATTAAATTATAATTTGTATTTATGGGTTTGGGGGATTAGATATTATCATTCTCTTTGTGTTTTGTGTATAAGTATGCAATAATTGTAACAAATGAGAGAGCATCTACAATATCATTACTTTGTTCTTTAAAACTTGTACTATTGAATTTTTTGCATTAATAAGAGAGAAATCAAGTTGATGTTTGGTGGAAGATTTATGTGAGCATGATCAATCTTTAGTGTTGAAATTCTATTGCAATAGGAAGCCATATGGGATGGACCCTCAACTTGACCAATGTTGCAATTTAGTTCTTTAGCATTAGATTAATCTAAGTATGATTTCATTTCTTTGCAAATTTTAGTTAGATGTAATTAATTAAATGTTATATTGCTTGTTGTAGATTTTTTTCATTTACTTGCAGCGTATAGTTCAAGAGCGAGGTTATGATTTTGAATCCCTTGAACACTTGAACTTTGAGTAGGTGAAATATTGGGATTGGTGTCATTGGAGAAGCCTTGACACTATTAGTTCAGGTAGCACAATTCTTAGATTTAAATTCTAAATGCTTTCTCTTTTTCTCAACACTCTTTTACATGCCTTGGATTTTTTTTGCAATCATAAGAATAGTTTCACTTGAAGGTGGGAAAAGGATTACATGGCACTTAGGAATTACTTGAGTGAAATATTGTAGCCTCCACTAGCAAAGTATTTTTTTTTTTCTTCCCAATGAACATGTCTCTTGTGATTTGCTAGAGGTAGAGTTTCAATTATTAGATAGTCTCATGTTCTAGTCTCTGCATATACAGTGTTGGAACATCTAAGATTATGCCTCCGGATTGATGATTTAATGATAGAAATTAAGTTAATTAATTTTCTCGACACCTCTCACAAAATACAAGGAAATGCTTTCTCAAGGCCGAATGGGTACATATAAGGGATGGTATAGACCTCGTGTCTTGTTATTGGACTTGTTGGTACAACAAAGTATACATCCTATAACATATCATGCTACATCTTATTTCATTATGGGCTAGTACACATACCTTTGTAAATTTCAAATTGTCTTCCCAATACCAAAATGTCCTGCAACCTTGGAGGTGTGATCCTATCTAATAAGTTGTAGTCGTTCACCTTTAGGGAAACATAGTTTTCCAAGCTTGTAGAGTAAACCATTCTGGAAATGATATTCATCCTTCCCATCGCCTTCTTCTATATGAATTTGGCCTTGTAGTTGCTAAAAGACCTTCTTGAAGTCATCATCTTATGTGTATTCATCCTTGTATACATCATGGGTAAAAGGATCTATGTGCATCAAAGTTCCCAAAGATTTAATCTTGGATGTGGGTGGATGTGAAAGCATGTCTCCAAAAAAAATTTTGTTTCCCATCTTATACTTGATGAGTAGATGAAATTGTTGTAAAAACCACATCCACTTGTAATGCTTGGTTTGTTGTAGCTTACTTTGGGCCTACAAATATTGTAATGGTTGGTGATATATGTGGATGATGGTCTCCTTGGCCATCAAATAGTGCTTCCACGTTTTTACAGCTTGTACCAACACATAGAACTCCTTTTCATAGGTAGGGTACTTGAGAATCGCTCCATGAAATACTTCATAATGATAGCATGTCATCCTTCCTCCTTGCATCAAAACGGCTCCCATGGCATACCCACTTGCATCTATCTCTACTTCATAGGGATTTTGTAAGTTTGGTAGCATTAGCATCGGTGCTTAACTAATATTTATTTTTTCTCATCAAAGTCCTTATGTTGATTCTTCCCCCAATATAAACTCTTACCACTAGTTTTTATGGAATGGAGTGGTGCATCTAGCGTTGAAAATGAAGCTATGAACTTCTGTAAGTATTGGGATGCCCCAACAAAACTCATAACTTCAATGAAATTTATAGGAACTGGCCATTTCATGATGGCCCCTCCATCTTTGCAAGATGTATGTTGGGCTCCCCTCCACGGATCACATACCCCAAACACACCAAACATTGTCGAGAAAACTCATATTTTTTTATATTGGCCAGCAGTTGGTGTTTTTTCAAAGTCTCTATCACCTATATAAGATGTGACATGTGCTCCTCCCATGTAGGAATTTAAACCAGTATATCATCCAAATAGACAATAAAAAATGAATCTAGATAAGGGCGTAAAACATCATTCCTTAGTCTCGTAATTGTAGATGGTGCATTGCATAAAATGAATGGCATAACCAACCACTCATACAAACCTTTCCTTTTCTTGAAGGCAGTCTTTCAGGTATCTTATTCTTTGACTCATGCCCAGTGATATCATGATTTCAAATCTAGATTTTTGAAGTACTTGGCATTTTTCATCTGGTCCAATAGATCATCGATCCATGGTAGGGGTTACTGATTCTTCATTGTAATATTTTTCAATTCCTTTTAATCGATACACATTCTCCAATTACCATCCTTCTTGGGAAAAATTATGATGGGTGACCCACAAGGTGAGGTACTTGGTCGAGTCACACATTGCTCCAACAATTGTTGCAATTTATTCTTTACTTCATTTGATTCTATAATGGATTGTCTATATAGCCCAATATTAAGCGAGGAGGACTTTCGACATAATTGGATTTCATGCTCCACTTCCCTCTTAGGTGGTATCCCTTTAGGTTCCTAGAACACTCCTTGGTATGCATGTAGAAACTCCTCCAATTGATGTTTTTTTCTCTTTAGTACACCCCTATAGGGATTCCTTCACTCTCATTGACTCATCATCATACTGATTCTCTCTTAATAAAAACAAAACATATTTCTTACTAGAACTAGTCAAATTCTTGGTTTGGTTGGCACTTACTAGTGAGATCTTTGACTTTCCTTTATGAGAGTTGATGATGTAGGACTTCCCATCCTTGATCAATCGATATCGGTTGGCTCTCTACATGAGTATTACATCCCTCTTATACATGTAAGTGCTTCCAAACACTACTCCACATACATGAAGCAGCACTACATCCAATTCCACTTCATCAATAAAATCAACACTTATAGAAAATTTATTCTTACATGGTTTTGTTACCTTTATCTTTGCATCCTTGTTTATCCAACCCAATGGATAGGGGCTAGGATGATTGTGAACCTCCAATCCAATATTTCTTACCATATTTTCTGCTATGAGATTATCCTATGAACCAAATTCAAACAAAACATCTATCTTGGTCTTCTTGACCTGAATTTTGATGTGAAGAGCGTGGTCATGTCCTTCTTTTCTTAGTGATGAAGGATACATATATTAACCTCCTTTTGCACATATGTTCATACAATATTTTCATCGAAATTCAAGCAACTTTCAACTTGATTGCTTGAATCTATGGCTAGAAGTTTATTTTTCCTTCTTTCATTCTTTTGGTTCTTTGGTTTCAACTATGTATGTAGTTTTGCTATCGAGAAAATCCCCCCTTTAACTATAATGGGGTTCAAGATATAGACAGAGTGAATGACCATATAAAAGTAAATCTAGTTTCTACTCTACCCCAAACATACCAAAACAAATGAAAAGAAAGCAATAAGAGAGAATATCAATAACTATACCTTTTATCCCATGTCTGGTGATGATATCCTCAAGATTTGTAGTTCCAATGACTACACGCCTCCTCCCTAGGATGACCTGCATCCAAAAATAGGAAAACAAGGAATACAAGCATGCTACTTATATTCATGATTTAGGTTTAGATATCAAATGCTATGTATAAATCAAAGAAAATACACAAAACATCATCATTTGGGGCAGGGAAAAGATATTTTTTTATTCATCAAACAAAGACTAAAATTTACAATATGTGTCGTCCACCATTCTGCAAACCTGGTCTGGGATCCTCTTTACAATGTTGCAAGTGAACCTTCAATAGGCCTCTTCTCTCAATATTCCGATCAAATCAAGGGAAGGGAATGGATTGAATGGAAGAAGAAGGGGATGAAGAGGGAATGTTGAGGCAATATCTCAAAAAAGGTTGCAAAAATCTTGGGTAAGGAAGGGAAGTGAAATTGGGTAGAGTTTCACTGTTCTTATACTTGGATATGAAATGAGGCCCCAAAACCTCCTTTTATATGACAAAAGGATGGTTATTTGGTTGGGTGATGAGCTATAAAAGGTGAATTGGTTGGAAAACCTCCAACAACCCGTGAATTTCACTAAATTCCTTACAACATTTTAATTTTTGCAAATTTTGCAAGCATACACAGGTTGTTTAGTGTGCAGCAAGCGTATGTAAGTGGGTTGTCTAGCATGCAAAAAACATATGTATGTGGGATGTAATAGTGCAGGGCACGTACATTCTCTCAAAAATGGTTTTTTAAGAAGAGATTCTCAATAGTGCTTTGGAAAAATATGAAAGTAAGAGGGCCAATACCATGTATGTATGAGTAGGGAATTTTAGGAATATAACAAGTTTCCAGCCTTTTCCTTGGTGTGGCCATAAATGTTGCAAGTATTACAAAGGTTGCTAGGATATTTACTCTATTTTGTAGTGGTTTTTGTCTTCTTATATTTTCCCCCTTTCCACTTCTTCTTCCCCTCCTTGGAATCTTCCTGGTGCTCTTTGTACTTCGAACCACTTGGTCACCCCTTCTTTTGGAATATGTTTTCTAGGTATTGTGTCTGTACACATGCCTAATCCACGGTCCTTCGCTTGAAGAGAATCACTTTATTTCATATATGAATGTGTAAACCCCAAAATACTTGAGGAGTACATATGGGTTCCTAGGAGAGATGTCCAGCATGATGGTCATATTTTTGAACTCAATTGTGTACTAATGTACACTATGCCTCTACCTCTTCTTGAAGTAGCTCCAATTGATCCATTGGTCCTCTACATAACTGATATTTTAGAATTAAGACTTGATGAGGGTTTTGAATTCCTCTGACCTAGTTACTAATGGATCACCCTCCAACCTATGTGATACCCCAGGTTGACCCAAGTTATAATTGAGCATATACACTTGTGAGATGTGTTACTTTGAAACTAGAGTGCATGTGTACTAAATTGGTTGGTGAGACAAATACTAAAATACTTGTAATCCTATCATGTGTATTATGTAATCATAATTGGATAATAATGAAATCACACCACTCCATGTAGAACGACCTGACAAAAGAGTAAGGGGGATAAAATCCACTAGAAAAAAGGGGAAAACAGGATAAGAGTCTTAGGTTAAGGATCTAATACTAAGGGGCTTAGGCCAATAGAATATTGTTAATAATTATTTCTAAAATTTAATTTAGGGATGCATATGCATTATGTTATCCTAAGTTCCTATGGAAGAGAAATGAATCACCAAGTGGGTGCAAAGGGAGATCATAAAGTGAAAAGTGTCATTTAATGCACATGCAAATATGATGGGAGAATAGAGTGTAGTTTCCCATATGAAATTTCATTTTCTCACCATCGTGGAACATGATCATCTCCTCCACTACAATCTATACTTGTTTCCATCACCATAACCTCAAGGGGGAAGTATGGGAAGAATTTTATAGTTAATTGGAACTGAAGAGGTGTGTTTTTAGACATGTATGTTGTAGAAGAGGCAGGTTTTCAAGCCCATAAACATTCTCTCCAGGTGGGATAATCATTGGGAATTGAATTCCCAAAGTGTCAATTGTAGATACAGGGCTCAGAGACTTCCTGTCAGTATTGCTAAATCTTGGAAAGGAAGTGGGGAATTCTATGGGGAACACTTCCTGGGTGGGAAACTCTTGTGGGGAATTAGATACAGTAGTTGGCTAGAGTTGGAACTTAAATTTGACCATTATTGTTGTTTAGTAGACTGGTCTAGGATAGGAATCCCTTTTTACCAAGTGGAGTTTAATCCCAACAAAGGAGCGACTTGTTTTTAGTTTGTGGGAAGCAGAGTCTATGGTTGGGAGGAAATTTGTAGGTCTGCATGTAGTTGGTAGCTATTTATACTAGATAACCGGTTCACCATGTACTTGTCTGAATTCTTGTATGAATAACTATGTATTCCTGTTTAAAAATACTATTATGTTAATATGTTCATTATGTCACTGTTAAACTTGTATAGGGACTATGTTTATATATTTCATGTCATGAGTATTTACTGTTGGAATTAAAATTCAGCATTTGCTGCTAAATTTGTACAAGAATTGGTAATTATACTCCTCATTCATGAGTAATGGATTTTGAGATTATACTTTTGTATACATGTTTCCATGAATGACTAGGATTGTGTAATCAGTGCATAAGAAGAATTATGTAATTAATGTGTGTCTATGTTGTTACATCACTTTTGTATATAAAATATTTATATATGTATATATTGGTAGTGATTTGCATATAATAGAGCCACAGGTTTGTATATTGGACCTGCACAGGATGAATATAAAGTGTAGAGGTAAAAATGTTAGCAGGTCTTCATTTTGTTTGACTAAATCGCTATACAAAGTTTAGCTCTATGGAATGATATCATAATTGTAATTAGCGTGATTGTTACCAATTATGGCTGGAAATGCCCTGGAAATGTAACCAAAAAATGATGTAGCATGAGGCTGCAGGACTAATAAGTTTCAAGGCATATATAATAATCCATTCAACACTGAATGAAATCGACAAAACTCAGTAACTGTCAATCCATGAGTTGGAATCAATCCCAACCGTCCAACGACAGGATATCGCTCTTTGAAATTATCCCATAAAGAAATGAGAGACAACATTTGTCTATCTACTATATAGGGTTCATATCAATCATCTAGAGATGGAAAAATAACCACCATTAGATCATAGAGCCAAGGAAATTGATGCAGGATCATTGCTCCACCTCAGCACGCACTAGCTGGTTAGCACGTTGGTGCACATTCAAGGAAGGGAGAGGCGTCGTCCTCTCATTTTTCCTTTTAAATTTAAATGTAATTAAGGTAATTAATGTTGTCAAGCTGGAAGAGCCAAGTTGTGACTTCGCACAAGCTATAGGTAAGGTCACATTAATTGGTTGACGGTAGGAGGGATCTGCATCCAATTCGGATCATATTTCCACTCATTGTAATCTACCTCATTAATCAGGCATTTTGAATGGTGATTAGACACCACTAGCGTATCTTGGAGGGAAATCTTGTTGAGCCCTCTTGTATAAATCTTTGTATTGTTTCCCAGTAGTGGTTGTTGTTAGGAGGTTGTTGCAGTTTGATGAAAAATCATTGTAAGCCAAGAGATTGTTGAGAGCCGAGACTCAGTTGCATTCTGGACGCATGTATTGTAATTGATATTCTGTCATTAATAGAAAAGAATAGAATTTATCATTTGCCATTTTTCTGTGTAATGGGTATATATTTATGAATTTCATTCGTGTGTGTTTGTGTTGTAGATGTATGTTAGATTTCATCTGCAGGGATAGAGAGAGAGAACCCTCTATCTTGGAGTTTGCAAATTAGTTTTGGTTCTTTAGGCTAAGTACAAGGAGTGCACGACAGAGAGTTGAAACTCTGTGAGCCGACACAAGGAGTGTGTGTTTGAAATCTTTCGAGTAAGGAAAGAACATGTCAGGAGGGAACACCAGAATAATTCACAAACTCAAGGGATAATTTCAAGGTTGTTGAATACCTTGAAGGAAATTATGTCCAGGAGGTAGCGTAGCATAGAATTATTGAAGAGTCTGTCGGACTCTGCCAGGAGGGCATTGAGCAAGTGCGAGTGCACACAGAACCAACACATTCTGGAGTGTTGAGGACATTGAAGAAATTCCCAGAGTGTTGAACACTCTGAGGAAAGAAGGCTCTGCAAGTGTGCATTGAGCGGGGTAAAGAAGTTTCCTTGGAAAACCTGAAATAATTCAAAAAGGATGAAGTAAGACCTATGCAAGGAGTGCATCAGGCCATCACTTGGCAAGTGTGCGAAGACTCGTCTAAAGTCTTAATAGAGCGTAAGGAATGTGCCAAAAGCAAAGTAAGTTCATCTTACAAACTTATAAGGGGGGGGTGTCTACGCCAGAGTGGTATCAGAACCACATAATTGATTTCTATAGGCAAGAGAGACAGAGTGAGATTCTCTGTGGAGACTGTTGCAAGGCATGAAGCAGATGGTAAACAACTAGGTGGACTGCAGGTGAAGCAAGATGGTTGTTGAAGGCCATAAGCGTGGTTGAGGAGAGGAATTCCCATGGAAAAGAAAAGTAGAAATGGGTAAGGAGCTCAGCGAAATATGAGAAGATATGGAGAAGATATCATTGAAAATGTAGCAGGAGGTAAAGGTACACTGGAGATATGAGTGACCTTTGAAAAGGACAGCCAAGTGGCATGTTCAGAATTTTTTGGCCAGGAGGTAGCAACAGGGGTTAAAAAGGTGGTTGAGACATGATAAAAATACCAGTGATGAGGGAAATAGATCTGGTAGAGGTCTCGTAGATTGCCAGGTGGGAAAAGAGAAGGGATCAATTGATCTCGTAAACGGCCAGGAGGGCAGAGGAGACGTCCCAAATTTCTAGAAGGGAAAGGGAGAAGAAATAGGCTCAGCTGAGAGTTCATATCAACAAGGGATGTTTCCATATGGAGATAAGTTGGGAGAAAGGCCTCATCCATATGAATATTCATGTGGGACTACAAGTCGCGTCAATGAAGACAATGAGAAGTTAAATACTTCCACCGCTGAGGAGAAGGATAAGAGGAGAGTTATTTTCATTGGAGGATTTGAGATATCCCTTCCAAGTAGAAGAGGAGAAGCTAGCATATTTGTTGTAGAGGTAGCAACAAAAGGAAAAAACAAGTTGAGACTATCATGGAGGAGAACGAGAAGATACTGAAGTCTTCCCCAACAGAAGAGGAACACCCTGTTGAGTTGGTCACTCGGTGGGAAATGGATTTGAATATGTTGGAGGATTGTTTGGACTGTACAAAACCAAAAGGTGTCTGCCAGGAGATAGCCATGTTAGGGAAGACATGCCAGCATGAGTTACAGCTAGAAGAATCTCGAATGGAACCAGTTGAAGAACTGACGAGATTTAGTCTGTCAGAGGACATAGTTGAGAAGAAATTCAATAAGGAGTCTAAGGAATTGGAGTCTGCAGCAAAGTGGCCAGTCAGCATCGTAGGAGACGAAGGTAGCATGGGGGACCAAGTTGGTCTACTCATCGATCAACAGAAGGAGTTTGAGCCAAGCATACAAGAGGTGAGAAGTTGTTTGAGGTGATACGAGATATATGAAGGCTGATGGTGAAGTCCACAGAGGAAGCTATCAGTAAGGATAATTTGGACAGAGGAGAACTTACACAATCAGAACGGAAGATGCAAAAGAAGCGACAATAGAAAATTAGAGCAAGAGGACATCTCCTGGAGAATGTTTGGGATCTAGGAGGATTTCAAGAGAGTTGGGAAGCTCATCAGCAAGAGCTCATGAATTTTCATAGCCGTGGAGTATGATGTAGGAGAATTGCTCCACCTTAGCACATGCCAGCTCATTAGTAGGTTGGTGAGTATTCAAGGAAGGGGGAGGCGTCGTCCTCTCATTTTTCCTTCAAAAGTTAAATGTAATTAAGGCAATTAATGTTGTCAAGATGGAAGAGCCAAGTTGTACCTTTGCACAAGTTGTAGGTAAGGTTTCCTTAAGTGGTTGATGGTAGGAGGGATCTTCATCTGATTCATATCAGATTTCCACTCATTGTAACCTGCCTCATTAATCAGGTGTTTTGAATGGTGATTAGACACCACTAATGTAGCTTGGCGGGAAAGCTCATCGAGCCCCTCTTGTATAAATATTTGTATTGTTTCCCAGTAGTGGTTGTTTCTTGGAGGCTGTTGGATTTTGATGAAAAATCATTGTAATCCAAGAGATTGTTGAGAGCTAAGATTAGTTGTAGTCTGGACTCATGTATTTTAATTGAAATTCTCTCATTAATAGAAAAGAACATAATTTACTATTTTCCATTTTTTTGTGTAATGGGTATTTATTTATGAATTTCATTCATGTGTGTTTTTGTTGTATATGTATGTTAGATTTCATCTATAGGGATAGAGAGAGAAAACCCTCTATCTGGGAGTTTTTGAATTAGTTCAGGTTCTTTAGGTTAAGTGCAAGGAGTGCAAGACAAAGATTTGAAACTCTATGAGCCGACACAAGGAGTGCAAGACAAAGATTTGAAACTCTATGAGCCGACACAAGGAGTGTGTGTATGAAATATTTCGAGTCAAGAAAAAATGTGCTAGGAGGACACACCAGAATAATTCACAGACTTGAGGGAGAATTTCAAGGTTGTTGAATACCTTGAAAGAAACTCTGCACAGGAGGTAGCATAGCACAGAGTTACTAAAGACTCTGTCAGACTCTTCCAGCAGGGCATTGAGCAAGTTTGAGCGTGCACAGAACCAACACATTCTGGAGTGTTGAGGACATTGAATAAATTCCCATAGTTTTGAACGCTCTAAGGAAATAAGGCTTTCCAAGTGTGCATTGAGCAGGGTAAAGAAGTTTCCTTGGAAAACCTGAAAGAATTCAGAAAGGTTGAAGTAAGACCTATGCAAGGAGTGCATCAGGCCAACACTTGGAAAGTGTTGCAAAGAGCCCTCTGAAGGCTTAATCGAGTGCAATGAATGCACAAAAGGAGAAGTAATTTCATATTACAAGCTCATAAGGGGGGGTGTCTTCACTAGAGTGGTATCAGAGCCACATAATTGATTTATGTAGGCAAGAGAGACAGAGTGAGATGCTCTGTGGAGTTTTTTGCAAGGCATGCAACAGATGGTAAATAGTCAAGTGGGTTGTAGGTGAAGAAAGATGATTGTTGAAGGCCATAAGCATGGTCAAGGAGAGGACTTACCACAATAAATAAAATAAGAAATGGACACGGAGCTCAGTGAAATATGAGAAAATATGAAGAAGCTAGCATTGAAAATGTAGCTGGAGGCAAAGGTACACTGGAGATATGAGTGGCCTTTGAAAAGGACATCCAAGTGGCATGTTTAGAAGTTGTTGGCCAGGAGGCAACAAAAGGTGTTAAAATGGTGGCTGAGACATGCTGAAAATTTCAGTGATGAGGGAAAAATATTTGGAAGAGGTCTTGTAGATTTCCAGGTGGGAAACGAGAAGGGATCAATTGATCTCGTAAAATGCTAGGAGGTCAAGGGAGAAGAAATGGGCTCAGCTTAGAGTTCATATCAACAAGGGATGTTTCCATATGGAGAGCTCAGAGAAGGAGAGAGAAAGGCCTCATCCATATGAAGATTCATGTGGGGTTGCAAGACATGTGAATGAATATGGTGATAAGTTAAATGCTTCCACCGCCGAGGAGAAGGATTAGAGGAGTGTTCTTTTCATTGGAGGAGTCGAGATATTCCTGCCAAGTAGCCGAGGAGAGGCTAGCATATGTTTTGCAGAGGTAGCAGAAAAAGGAAAACAAGTTGAGACTATCATGGAGGATAAGGAGCAGTGATCTAGGTGGATATCGGTGGCCACCCACCTTTTTCAACTGGCTCAAAACCATTTTCTGGCACTTTTGTCAATTTACTATTTTTAGCATTTTTTAACTTCCAGCACCATTTTGAGGGCCTAAATGAAGGTTTTTCAGGATCAATCTTCTCAATGATAGCTGAAAGCATGATTGAGCCCCCAAAATGAATCTCCTCATCGATACCTTTCCAAGGGCTATCATATGCCTAAAACGAAGATCTTATGAAAAAGTTACAACCCCAGAAAGTTGATGTACTAACTTACCCAAATGGGGCCCACATGAATTTTGGTGCTTCATCTCCTAGGGTTAGATTTTTGGATGTCTAGGGTTTTTGGCATTCCCGTTTATTGTAAAACGAGATTCAGAGCCTCATTGTAATCATCTTCTCACAGATGCGAGTAGTCGTCACATCTCTTCTTAGAGATAAGCTGCCACCATTCTAGCGAGTCTTTCACTCTGTATTTTAAAGTCTTTGTACATTTTTGCTCATTAATAGAAAATTGTGCATTACGGTATCTCTGTGTTTATGGTTGCATATCTGATACATTTTTGTTATATTATTGGACATCTGAGATATCTCTGTGCATTTATTTATTATATGTTCACTCTCCTTTCATGTCGTAAATAAATCTGGATCGGTGGTATCAAATAAGGTTGCTCTTGATTGTTTTCCAGTGCATGTCCTCGACGAGGTCCAAGTATAGAAAGTTGGGTCTCGATCTTGTCTCTCTTGAGGAAAATCTCTCTCACACACCCAAGAAACCCTCAATGGCAGAAGAAAATAAAAACGATGGAGTAGACGATTCTATCAGTATGTTGCTTGAGCAAGCTCTCACGTGACAGAGGGAAAACATTATGGAGAATTTTATCCACATCCTTCAATGCTTGTCGATAGCAACAGGTGCATCTTCATAAAGAGGCCACTTTGGAGGAACCTCTCCTTTCAAGGTACAAGTTAATTTTGATATTCTTATATTTGAAGAATAGATAGATGCAGAAGCCCTAGACAAATGGTTAAATTTGCTAGAAGGTTATTTCTCTATTCACAAATTTTCTGACAGAGAAAAGATCACCTTCACACTCCTTAAATCTCTTCCTCGTGTCAAACATTGGTGGGAAACTTACTAGGAGAAAGTTCCATAGAGGAGTCTAGAATATATGGGGTCGAGCCCACTTGGGGATTTTTTGTGGATGTGGTAAAGGAATAGTATTACCTTGTTGGCAACTATGAGGACCAGTACATGAGTTGTACCACACTGCGGCAAGAGAGGGGCCAAGCACTTCCAGATTTCACCAATACCTTCGATACCTTGCGCACCAAGATGGGTATCAAAGACTCTGAATGACATTTGGTTCTAAAATATCGTGGGGCTCTACATAGATACATCCAAAGTGAAATGGATTTTCCGTACATCTCATCACTCGGTGTTGCTTATTGATATGTTGTTAAAATTGAGAAGAAATTTAAGCACCAGAACAAATGGTAGTTCGGGTCTGCAAATATGCAACAACCAAAGTATGGCAAAGACGACCCTAACAAAAAGTCTCCTGAAAACCAGTCCAAGCCACAAGAAAAGAAGGATCATGCGAAGAGAAATAAGGACACTGGAAAATGGTGTGATTTCCACAAAATCCCCTAGCACAACACCGATGAATGTCGCTCAAAACAGTCATTGGTGGCTGAGATCAAAGACAAGGATTCGAACCCTGATTCGGAATCTGATTCTGAAAATACCGGTAAAAGATATGTCATTGATGCATACCCCACTACTATTTTCACGACCGCAACAATTCAATTAGAAGAACCAACAGATCCTGAAGAGGGGCAGCGCCTTTTTCATTCATAGATGTGGGTAAAGGGGACCCTGCTTCATTTTATTGTTGATAGAGGAATCCATAAGAACCTCATCTTAGCAGAGGTTGTCAAACAATTGGGATTTTCAACAACACCACACCCACAACCATACAACATTGGGTGGCTTCGCCAAAGATGAGATATTCATGTCAGCCAGTAGTGTCGATTATCATACGACATCCAGCCCTTCAAGGATGAGGTATTATATTATGTTTCCCCACTGGATGTCTGTGATTTTTTCTTGGGCCAACCATATATGTGGAAGCACCATGTTGTTTATGAGTCTCGACCCCACAATGTCACTGTTTCTCTGGGGGGTCATCTCTATAGAATACCAGAGGCAGTTCTGACTATTGTTCCACATAAAAAGTTCCCCAAGGTAGTATCTCATATAAAAAAATTCAGCTTCTTCACAATATATTCAAAAGGTGAAGAAAAGGATACTGCAACCACTACGGCCTTAGCCCAAGCACCTTCTATCCAACAGAAGCAGGTCGAAAAGATTGTAGTAAAGTGTAAAGATTCCTTATGCACAAAATAGTATCATGTATCTAGACTAATTAAAAAGTTCCAACCTTTCCATCCACATGCTCATGATAGCCTTCCACAAACCGAGCAGCGCGATGTCTCCAGCAAGGCAAGTAGCTCACCAAGATTCAGATTCAACAAATGCTTTTTCCTCTCCCCGGGGCACTCAAATCAATGGAAACCATTGCTTCCTAAGGATCGAGGATTGATCCAGGAGTATATTGGTGGCCACCCACCTTTTCCTACTAGCTCAAAATAATTTTCTGGCAATTTACTATTTTTAGCAGTTTTTAACTTTTGGGGCCATTTTGAGGGCCTAAATGAAGGTTTTTCAGTATATACATTAGCAGTGATATATGAATTCATTATTGAGCCCCCAAAATTAATCTCCTTGATTATACCTTTCCAACGGGCTATCATACGCCTAAAACGGAGATCGCATGCAAAATTTACGACCCCGGGAAGTTGATGTACTAACTTACCCAAACAGGGCCCACATGACTTTTGGTGCTTCATATCCTAGGGTTAGCTTTTTGTATGTCTAGGGTTTTTGGAATTCTTGTTTATTTTAAAAATGCCTTTATATCCTCATTGTAATCATCTTCTCACGGATGGGAGTAGTCGTCACATCTCTTCTCAGAGATAAGCTGCCACCATTCTAGCGAGTCTTTCACTCTGTATTTTACAATCTTTGTACATTTTCTCTCATTAATAGAAAATTGTGTATTACTGTATCTTTGTGTTTATGGTTGCATCTATGATACATTTATTTTATATTATTTGATATCTGCGATATCTCTATGCATTTCTTTATTATATCTCCGCTCTCATTTCGTGCTGAAAATAAATCTGGATCAAGCAGATACTGAAGTCTACCCCAACAAAAGAGGATCACTTGGTTTAGTTTCCCACTCAGTGGGAAATGGAGTTGAAGTTATTGGAGGATTGGTTAGACAGTCTCGAAGTAGAAGGTGTCTTCCAGGAGACACCCATGCTAGGGAAGACATGCAAACATGAGTTGCAGCTCGAAGAAGCTGGAATGGAACCAGCCAAAGAAATGACATGAGTTACTCTGTCAGAGGAGATAGTTGAGAAATAGTTCAGTAAGGATTCTGTGGAATTAGAGTCTATAGCAGAGTGGCCAGTCAGCGTCGCGGGAGATGAAGGTAGCATGGGGGACTAGTTTGGTCTACTCATCGATCGACAAAAGGAGTTGTAGCGAAGCATACTGCGTAAGGAGAACTAGCCAGTAGAGCATATGGAAGAGGTGATACAAGAGATGAGAAGTTTTATGGTGAAGTCAACATAGGAAGTTGTCTGCAAGGAGAAGCTAGACAGAGGAGAACCTGCACGAGCAGCAGGAAAGATGCATAAGCTGTAGCAGAAAAGCAGAGGGGCAGGAGGACAACTCCAGGAGAAAGTTTTGGATCCAGGAGGATTTCAACAGAGATGGGAAGCTCATGAGAAGGAGCTCATGAATTTTCGTAGTCGTGGAGTATGATACAGGAGCATCGTTCCACCTCAGGACACTCTAGATGGTTATCACATTGGTGCGCATTCAAGGCATTAGCAATCTGTAAATTTTGTTCGGCTGAATAGACAAACAATAGAGGTAACTGTTTCAACTAGCTTTAGAGATGAGGCACTAGCCTACTCAACTCAGAGAAGGATCTCTCATGTCACTTGATACATCTATGGAAATTGGTGGCTAGATTTGATTTGTTTGGGATATTTTTAATAGAGTTGCTATCGAAGAAGAGGGGAACACTATGGGCTATGGAGTCAAAATTCTGGAAGTGAATGAAGACAATGCATAGAATGGTAGAACTCTCCATAGGACAAAGGCTAAATAAGGCGATGAATCTGAGTTATTCTTGAAATAAAAAGATGTGTAGGAAGATAAAGAAGACAAATAACTGCATCAGAGCATTGCTAAAATGAATTCTGAATAAGTTAAGAAGACAATCACATAGTTTAAATTGCTTAGACCAAGAGCATCGCAGGACGAATTATGGGCCTTTAAACTCTCCAATTTAAACAGAAGAAAATTTAAATGAAATGACAGGCTACAGGAAATACATACGATGAAAGGAAACAAAGCTCATATCACCACTCGTTAGAATATTTTCATAGAGACTTCAAAATCTTCTGCATTTGTATTCGATTCAGATTCAGAAAATTTACAAATAAAGTTTGATACAACCAAAAGGTTCTCTTACGCTTCTTCCCATCCTTAATACTCTCAGAACTTCTAATACTTATACAATTCGAGTTCCTTTAGTGTGCAACAGGTTACAATAACTGAAATGAAACGTTTCAGCTTCTGCAATCATTACAAATGACAGCTTTCATAAAAAATGTTTCTTGATCCCTGCAGATTCCTCTTACCCTCCAGCTCCTTCCTCTGCCATGTTCTCTTTGAAATGTCACTTATACTCTTTCAAATTTAATTCCATTTATCCATATTCTCATTAAATATTTGGGAATAATATATTTGAAATAAAAATAATTCCCAAATATTTTTCTATCCTGTAGAATTAAATTTCCATAATTTAATTCATGCCCGTGGTTTTTAAAACCATGTCTTGTTTGCCCAATTCACCATTTCATTGTAAAAAACATTTACTGTTACCATTTCCCTGTGAAAAACATTTACTGTGTAATGTTTTTCCAATTTACCGTGTGTGTTTTTTCCAATTTACCATATTTGGTAAAATACCTTTTATCTTCTTCTTTTACTTTTGTAAAACCTTTGGATAAGAAATTATCCAAGTGTTCCTTTCACATGAGCCTTCCCATTTAATTCCTTTCCATGGAAATAAACGTTAATTTCTTTAATTTGTAAATGTGAAATTTACCTCTGTAAAACAATTTCACCGTGAAGAAGAATTTCTTTTATTGGAAATTCCATAATCTTTATTGAAATGCACTCCTGGAAAAATGACACACATAAAACATATAATAAATGGTGCATTTATTATATCAGGCATGGGCTGGAGTGGTTTAATCCAAACTTCTTTTACCTTCGATGTGCTCCACGTAAAAACACGTGTCCACGAAAGAAACCACGGTAGTATTCCCCGGCCCGCCTTCACAAAATTAACCTCCTCACTACTTCAATCTCCATGTGGGCCCTCCATCCAACCTTTGAATTTTCCACATTATAAATTGAGATTCGTGCCCATGATTTGATGTGATTTCATAAATTAAATATTGGATTAAATATTAATATAAATATAAAAATATTTATATTAATAATAAAAAACCCCTTTTTTTATTTTCGAAGGGCTTTGGGCATATGAGGCTTAACTCATGACTTTGTGGATAGGATAAGGGTCTTTAATAAAAGGAATATTTTTCATTTTCAACGGGAATATGAGAATAAGGGTAAAAATGAATGAAGTGATGGAACTAAGGGATTTAGATAAGCATTAAGGCTAGGTATAGGCTTGGGATATTTGCCAACTTTTGACTCGTGGACTACATGACTATTTTGGATGATCTGTTGGGTGAAGGATTTAGGTGATGGGAGCTTGATGGAGTTGGTTAAACAATTTGAAAATCTGAGTGGAAAAATAACACAAGGACAAGATGCATTGGGAAAAAATTAATGCAAATAAGTAGGTGATCTATGGTCCGTCGAGCTTCATCAAATTTTGATATCGGGTGTTGAAAAAAAATAGTTTTAGGTAGACTGCTTTTCCCCCCAATGTGCCTCTGAGGGTGCCACGCATCCACGAACGAAACCATAATGGTTTCCCTGGCCCGTATTCGAATAATTATCTTCAACGCTGCTTCATTCCCCGATATGTTCCTTAGTCATTGATCCAGGTTTCTCCAAGATCAATGGTCCACCGAGTTATACCTTTTGTGCCTTTTCTATATTTGTCTATATGTCACTGGATATAGCTTGGTCCCACAAACTATCATGCTTCCACGGTGATTTAACATTTAACTAAATTTCCGAAATTTGGATCCTGATCTGAAAATTGTTATGGTGATAACACAAGGAAGGGAGAGGTGTCGTCCTCTCATTTTTCCTTCAAAAGTTAAATGTAATTAAGGAAATTAATGTTGTTAGGTTGGAAGAGACAAGTTGTGCTTTCGCACAAGATTTATGTAAAGTCACCTTAAGTGGTTGAAGGTAGGAGGGATCTAGATCTGATTCAGATCATATTTCCACTCATTGTAATCTGCCTCATTAATCAGGCATTTTGAAGGGTGATTAGACACCAGTAGCTTAGCTTAGAGGGAAATCTCGGCGATCCCCTCTTGTATAAATATTTGTATTTGTTGATGCATGTTTGATTAGACCAGGGTCCTTCTTAGGTTATAAACAAAAGGTACCAAGTAGTCCAGAGCACTGGCATTTTCTCCTCAGAAGAGAATAATTCTCACCCAAAGCGTTGCTGAGACAAATGGATAGGGAAGGGAAAGGAGAATACTTAGGTGGGTTCACAGAAACTTCAAGATTCATCTTGATCTTGCGCAAGACATATAGCTACAGAACAGATCTGAACTAATATGCACAAGAACTTAAACTACTTATGTTGCGGAAAAGCATTCAAACACAGAGACATCATGTGGAACTTATGAACCATAAAGAAGTATTGTGAAGATACAATGCATAAGGATAAACATAGAAAGACACAATATATTTTGAAATTTTGGATCCTTCATATATTATATTTAGATATTTCTCAATTACAATATCACAAATACATGGTAGCACTTTGTTACAGACTCCTAGCTCTATACCCATGTCACAGAGGTCTAATTCCGAAAATGGTGTACAGATTACATTACAAGACTCTAAATCAGGCTTCTCAGCAGTAGACAACAACTATGACCAAACCTTACACTTTTGATACTAACAAAACCCACCCAACCAACTCTTTTACAATTATATTCATCCCTATATATAGTCTAAGTCGTGTCTTCTAGCTTTCGCTTGCACATTTTCTTGTTATGTTGGAACCGCTTTAGCTTTGTTGGCATTGCACTATGCTTTTTGCAACTGATTTTTGTTGCTTCTTATTTTTAATGTCCCCCACCTCTTAGAGAGGTGATGAGGAGACTCACTGGCCTGGGCACCCCCACTAGGTCATAGTCTCACACTGAAGGGGGGAAAGTCAAGAAGTTAAAATTTATATTTTTAAGTTGACTTAAGAAAGGAAAAGGATAAAGGAGTAAAAGATAACTCAACAGAAGAATAGAAGATTAAC
>ML778279.1:998216-1046552 GCA_009831015.1 Picea engelmannii
GCACTCTCTCATCCCTTCAAAGCTAGTACAATTTCCACCGCATTCATGGAGACAGTTCAAAAGCTACATGGCAACCCAAAGATTATTGTAAGTGACAGAGATCCCATATTCACTGGACATTTTTGGACATAATTATTTTCTTGCTTGGGTACTCAATTGGCTCATAGCTCATCCTATCATCCTCAATCTGATGGACAAACCGAGATAGTGAACAAATATCTGGAAGGCTACATTCGTTATTTTGTCTCTGATAAACAAACACAATGGTTCAAATGGTTACCCTTGGCAGAATGGTGGTATAACACTTTCTTTCATACTGCAACAAAAATGACACCATTTATGGCACTTTATGGATACGCAAATATAAACAAATTTAATAACATTTAAAACAAAAAAAAAATACAATTTTGCAATTGAAATAACATAAAAATTAATTAAAATTAAAACCAAAAAAAATATTACAAACCTACATATTATTGGAGTGTCGAAGGGGGCGATGCTTGTCATTGCCCCAACCCCCACAGGCTAAGCCTTGGCCCCGTGGGGCCAAGGCTTACCACGTGGGGGCTGGGGTGATGTGGGGCATCACCCTAGCCCCCAGGGGCTAAGCCTTGGTCCCATGGGGCCAAGGCTTAGCCCATGGGGGATGGGGTGATGACGAAGATCACCCCATCCCCCAGGGGCTAAGCCTTGGCTCCCACGAGGCTGGGGCTTAGCCCGCGGGGGCTGGGGTGATGCCTACATCACCTTAGCCCCCACAGGCTAATCCTTGGCCCTGCGGGACCAGGGCTTAGCCCTTGGGGGCTAGGGTGATGCTCGACATCACCTCCCATGGCCTCCCATCACCGATGCATATTTGGTTTTTCATAAAATTTTACATATTTTTAAGTTTTTTAATAAAAACTTTAATTTTGTTTTTGTAATTTTTGTAATTTTTTATTTTTTTTAAATTTTGTATTAAATTTTGTAGTTTAAGTGTGTTAATTTGTTTTTTTTAATATATATTTTTAATTGTTCTTTGTGTTTTTCAACTTTTCTAAAGTTTTTGGGCCATAAGTTTTTGTTTTTTTTTTCTAGTTTTATCTTAGTTTATATATTTGTCTCTTTTTTTTTTCCTCTTTAGTTTTTTAAGTTTTTCTTTAATTTTTTTTATTATCTAAATTTTCTTGTTAATTTTTTTTTTTTTAATTTCAATTCTTTTATTTTTCTCAGTTTTTTTTTAGTTTTTAATTTATAAAAAAAAATGAATTATATATTTTTGTTAAATATTAAAAAATAGTATTATTTAACTACAATGTTTTTCTATGTATTGCAGTAAAGGTAAACAATGTGTTAAAAATGGTGTTTTCCACTATATTTTAAAAATATGGAACAATAAATTAATTAAGGAGACACAATTATATGAAAAATCGTAACTTCAAAAAAATAAATGGTAAAAAATATTTTTAAGATTGAAAGAAGCATGGAAAAATGACTAAAAACACCGTTGAATTAAAAAAAAATTGAAAAAATTGAAAATAGATGAAAAATAAGCATTTCAAAAAAAAATGTGGAAGCATTGTGGATCAAAAAATTTAAAATATCGAAAAACCACCTAAAAATGGAGAGGGGGTGCTACCGGTAGCATCATTTTTAAAAATGGGGTAAAAAATTGTACCCCCCAAAAAATGAGAACTCTGTAGAGTTCTCGTTAAGTTGGTAACTATGTTCAAACCATATCAATCCATAAGCAAGATAAAAAAGCCTCCAGGAGGTGCACACCACCTTATCTCCACAATATACCAAGAGAAATCACCAAAAGATATTTGCACAAGAGAGAGATAATCCAAATTTCCCAAAGAGGGCGCAAATTTCAGCCAAGTATCCTCTCCAAGATGGGAGAGTTATGATAAAATGACAAGAGTTTGATATCTATTTATACAAATCCTCCTAAAAGTGTTTTTCCACTTAATTTTAGGGTAACCACAAATTAAGGGGTCAACCACTATTACTTTTCCCCTTTACATCATTAAATTCAAATTTAACTTAAAAAAATGCACATAAGAAACCCTAAGATGATGTCAACCCTTTAAAGGGTGATGTTTTGACACTTAGCAAGAATCGGGGCATCTTGAAGCCCACCAGAATGGACTTCTATCCTAAGGATCATCTACCCTTATTACAACGAGCCAACATATCCACTTTGAAAAAATTGAATATAAATAAATGAATATAAATAGAAAAGATAATAAACATTTTATCCAACCAACCAAACTATAAACCCAAGACATAATTCATGTATACGTTCTAACCCTCACAAAACACAAAACTAGAAAACT
Organism: Picea engelmannii; assembly: GCA_009831015.1. NCBI lineage: Eukaryota > Viridiplantae > Streptophyta > Pinopsida > Pinales > Pinaceae > Picea > Picea engelmannii. The sequence continues at coordinate 1,000,535 of ML778279.1, forward strand.
AAAGGGTAAAGCCCTCAACAAGAAGGTAAGGTCGGGTCTTTGATAAAGATAGGACTAAATGTATCGTAAGAAGACCTAATCTCAAATATCTACTCTCTTTCCTATGTACTAAGTGTCGTTCCACTCTTTGTCTCGTAAAGAAAATTTTGAGTTTTTAACGTGACGTGAAAATCCATTGAAATAAAATCTTATAAAGTAATCCACTTTTATATGGTAAATAATTACTTGGTGGATATAGTATTCCATTAAAATGATTGATTCCACTTCCAACTTATGAGAATTTAAACACCCTTGTCGTTGTAATTTGGTAAATAAATTATCCTTTTTAAAATTCCAAACTTCTATTTGGCTAAAAGAAAAAAAAAAACGGAACAGGCCGCCATCAACAGGATTGAAAAGGAACTAGAGGGCCTACACCGACTACAGATCCATAATATTGCAAATTCGAACATCAACAACCAAATCCGTGAGCTGGAACTAGTTCGATCATCCTACCTGCGTGAAGACGAAGAAAGATGGTGTTTAAAGAGCAGGATGCTCTGGCTTGATGGGGGGGGGTAAAAATACCCGTTTATTTCATCGCTTTGCCAGTGCCCGTCGTTCAAGAAAACAACTTTGGGATATTGAAGAGGAGGACGACACTACACATCATGCACAGGAAAACATCAAAATAGCCGCTGTCAATCATTTTAAAACATTTTTTCAGGTTACCACTGCTCCTAGCCTTACTGCACAAGTGGAGTTAGCAGGTCGCTTCCCAAAGATGGTGTCAGTCGAGGAGGCTCTAGCCTTGGAATCCCCCTGTACAAAGGAGGAATTATTGGCAGTTCTCAAGGGTTTCAAAACAGAAAAGAGTCCTGGACCCGACGGTTGGTCGGTTGAGCTATATCTCCATTTTTTCGATATTATGGGTCAGGAGCTACTGGACGTCGTGGAGGATGCTAGAACAAGAGGCGTGATCAATCCTCAACTAAACAACACCTATATAGTCTTGATCCCTAAATCAAATCTTCCTATACATTTCAAAGACTTTAGACCCATTTCACTCTGCAAACTTTGTTACAAATTGATTTCTAAGATCATTGCCAATCGAATTTGCCCTTTACTCTCTAGGGCACTTTCAGAGGAGCAGCTCGGTTTCCTGAAAGGAAGACAAATATTAGATGCAGTTGGTGTTGCACATGAATGCATCCACAGTTTAAAGACTAGGAAGCAACAAGCCATTCTTCTCAAGCTGGATCTCAAACAGGCCTTTGATTGCGTCAACTGGAACTTTTTGCATCTTATCCTTCTACAGTGCGGTTTTGGTTTAGTTATTACTAATTGGATTTTAGCTTGCATTACATCGGCAACCCTTGTTGTTCTGATAAATGGGGAAGCTACCAAAACATTTCGATGTGAGAAAGGGATTCGTCAAGGATGCCCTCTATCACCACTGTTGTTTATTTTGGTCCTTGAAGGACTTAGTATCTTACTCAAAAACAACCAAGCGGAGGGCCATCTTTTTGGAGTTAAAATCTCGGGGTTGACACACATTCTGCATATCCTCTTTGTTGATGATGTGCTAATTTTGACATTGGCTAGTCTTGCGGAATGGTCCATCATACACTCCATCTTAAATACCTTACGCGCAACCTCTGGGTTGGTGATAAATCTTCTCAAATCTGTCTTCCTAGCTTTGAATACACAGGAGCCAATCTTAACAAATATAAAAGAACAGTTCGATATTGCTACAACTGAGCTAAAGGAGGGGTTTTCTTACCTTGGCTTCTTTATCAAATCCTCCAGGTATTCTAGCAAAGATTGGCTATGGCTGATAGATAAATTTGAAAGAAGAATACATCACTGGTGTAACAAGCTGCTCTCCATGGGAGGGAGATTTATCCTCATCAAAGTCGTTTTGGAAAGCCTCCCGGTTTATTGGATGGCGCTAGCACACATCCCAGTCGCAGTGCTAAGGACTCTTCGCCAAATTATTTTCTCCTTTCTTTGGACTGGTAGCAAGAACCACTCTGGTTACCATCTCTGCAATTGGGAGGCAATTTCAAAACCCAAGAATATGGGTGGTTGGGGTCTAAGGAATCTGCCCTTCTTCTACAGAGCACTCTCGGCCAACACCCTCTGGCGTGTTCTTATGAAGCCTGGTCTCTGGAGTAAGGTAATCAAGGTAAAATACTTCCCTCATTTACCGGTTCATATATGGATCAGATCGACCACTGAGAGTCCCACCGAAGGCTCACAAACCTGGAAACAACTCTTAAAGACCCTTCCCATCATTCATCATTGGCTCTCGTGGAATCCGGGTAATGGATTTTTGATTGAAGTTGGCAGGGACAAATTATTGGGAATGGGCAGACACGCCTTGCTTTCCACACAGCTGCTGGAGCACCTGCACAATAAAGGTCTTTTTTTCCTTTTCCAGATCAAATCATTGACCAGCAGGGGACATCTGAACGATTGCTGGCTCAGCAGCGAAGAATTAGAAGTGGACGCCGACCTCTCTGTGGAATGGGATGGCTACAAGCGCAGGCTAATGGAATCGGGCATCCGTTTACAGGATCGGCCCAATTTTCTCTTGTGGACGGGAGGGGACAGAACCGGCGCCCTCACCGCTAAGAATGCCTATAGTGCATTAGCTGCAAAAAGATGGAGCAATACGACAGATCGAGGGCAAGACAAGATATGGAGGAGCGACTGTTCTTTAAAAACAGAAATTATTCGCTTGGTTATTGATTGAAAATAAATTGATGATGTGGCCGAATCTACAATCTCGGGGTTGGGAGGGGCCCAGTCGCTGTATCATGTGCAAATCAAACTTAGAAACGACCGACCATGTCTTCATTGACTGTGCTTTTACCAGATCAGTATGGCAACTCTTAACAACAGCTCTATCACTCACGTCAACATGGTCGGGTTCCAGCTTATCTTATTGCTTTCAGAAATGGATGGAGGACGCAAAGAACCCCATCCAGCTGCCAATACATCTCTGGTGGCAGGTTTGGAAAACTAGAAACACAACCTTGTTCGAAGAAAAGCCACCTTCTCTTCACAGAGTGGCTAATTTCATCAGCGTTGAGATGGCCTTGAGTAAAATCCAGTCACTGGTTACATCACTTAGCAGGACCTTTTTTCAAATTCCACTTGATAAAGTGGTGGCCTGGTTTGACGGAGCGTCACAACAAGATGGCTTACTCTGTGGAGCGGGAGGGAAAATTGTCTTAAACTCTCATACTTGTTTCAGGTGGACTCTAAATTGTGGGAACGGTACCAACATGAAGGCAGAACTTATGGGAGCATGGGCGTCACTTATTCTGGCAAGTCGTTTACATATCAATGAGCTTCTTCTACTTGGCGACTCCAAAATTATCATTGATTGGTTGAGCGGGCGTGCAGACTTCCATGTGGCGGACCTTGTGAGCTGGAAGGAGAGAACTCGTGAAGCGACGCAGCTGATTTATAAACTTACCTACTCTCACATCTACAGAGAGGAAAACAACGAGGCTGATACTCTTTCTAAAAGAGCTTTATTCTTGCCATCGAGGCACATTTGTTTTACAAGATGGGAAGAAAGCAATAAAGGACCTTCCACAGTGATCAATCTTTGATTGAGTAGCTTGCTTTGAGTGCTGCCCGTCCATGGGATCAGGAATAGTCCCGGATTGACATGAAAACATCTTTGACTTGTATGGATTGCTTGTTTTATCAGCATAACTTTTGTTTTCTGGTGGTTTATCCGCTACATCAGCCTTGTACATTCTTATATCCTTATGAATATAAAAAGTATCTTTTTCGTTGAAAAAAAACACCCTTGTCGTTCTATTGGTGAGACGATCAATTTTGTTTCAATATATGGATCCCGGAACTTATATCTTGCGTAGGCCCCTTTAATAATTAAACACCTCGACAAATACTTCTATCATACTTAACCCTATGTCGTAAGTCAACGCAACTATTTTTTCAAAATTATTGATTTAGTGTTTTAATTTCCAAGGTTTTATATCCACCGGGATCTGAATTAGGGTATTTAACCGGGCAATGTCCCATCTCAATTATTAAACCACAATCGCTTTATTAAATTTTTAATCAATTATTAAACCACAATCGCTTTATTAAATTTTTAAGTCAATTATTTTAATGTAATAATATTGTGACGAAGAACAAATTGTTGTGCTTTTATTATAATTTTCTAACTTACTTTTAGACAAAGACAATGTAATGAGATTAGTATGTTCAAATTTCTCTTGAGAATTTAAGGTCCTTGGAATGTTTATCATGTAATAAGCTTAGAGGTAATTTTAAGGTCGAATGTTTATGATGTAATAAGTTTAGAGTTAATTTGAAGAAGTGGTATCTAATAAATTTAGAGTTAATTTTAAGTTCTTTGGAATGTTTATGTTTATGATCTAATAAGTTTAGAGTTAATTTTAAGTAGGTTTTAAAAAAAAAAAAATTAAAGGTAACAAAATTTGTTATAATTTAGTTATTAATTGATATTGAAGATAATTATTATTGGTTATTTGCTAATGTTGGTTGACTTATCATTGTTATTGAAGGAAAATCAAAGCCACCTAAAATGATTAGCTAGTGTAGCTAGTGGTTCTTAAGGGAGTAGATTTTCTCTCCTACCAAACGCCTCTATGTCATGGGTCATTGATTGGTTTCCTTACAATTGAGGAAGACGAGATCTTAGCCAATCATAAACAATTTTAGAGCTTACTCAATAACCAAACACTGGGTTTAACCAAAATAATATTTGCAAGAAAGTCAATATCCTTTGTGGTCATCACTAAGGCTACCTCAAATGGAGTCATGTGTTTTTTACTAGCATCTAGTCTTAATTCCATAAATGAGACTAAGTATTATCTTTGATTACAATTTAACCTCTTACTCAAAAAAAAAAAATCACCCCACCTTAAATAAGGATTAAAATATTAAATTTTCATTTTAAATATCTAAAACAACATAAAAAATTATTAATAACAATTTACTACAGAAATAAGATTTTATGCTAATCATTTTAAATAACTACTCTCATTTTATTTCATACTATGATTTCTAGTTAGTGTGGCTTTATAATGATGTATGATGGTTATTTAGGATATTAATGCTCTTACACCATAATAATATGATAGATTATGGTGTTTGTTTAATGAATATTAACATAAAATAAATTTAATATAAAGATGTTTTAATAATACTAATTTATTTTTAAGGTCATGAACTAGTCAGACATTAAATTGGTGTATGACACTAAATTGGTGTATGAGAACTTTTTGTTTGTGAAACAAGGGACCCCTCTCTTCAACAATTTGACTCCTACCCTACCCCTACCCACATTAATACAAATAATATTTAATAATCATCTCTTTTTCATAATTATTAAGTGCACTTAAGATTATTCACTTAACAAAGTTTATACATAATATTGACTCTATAAAATGATTTTATTATTAACTTTTTTTTAATCTTAAAACAAAGTACATTAATGTTAATATTACTTTTTCTTATGTAATAAAATATTATAATCACGCAATTTTCCATTTTAAGCACTCAATCCATACTTATAATTATTTAAAATAGTAATATACATAATTTTATTGTTTTGTTAATTTATTTTCATTAATGTTAATAACTTATAATTATTTAAAATAATAATACATAATTTTATTGTTTTTTTAATTTATTTTCATTAATGTTAATATTACTTTCATTCTATTACAACATCATATCCACATAGTTTCCCCTCCATACTTATATTTGTTGAATAATAATATAATTAATTTTGTAGTTTTGGAAGATGTAGATATGACTTTCAAAATTGTTTGTACCATATAGTTTCGTGTAACTTTAATAAGAAATATGTTCCCGTTCTTCCTTTTTTATAAGTGAGACTTATGATTTCTTGGTTTGCATGAGTAATTTTCTTTATCCAATTTTTATAAGGGAGATGTGTGACTTTTTGGTTTGGTTTGTTTGAGTCATTCTCCTTATCTTTTTTTTATTTTGTCTAAATTTTACATTAACTTCGTGTAATTTTAATAAGAAATATGGAGAGCTCATTAAAAGTATTTGAAAAGTTTGTGTAATTTTAATAAGAAATATGGAGAGTTTTATTAAAAGTATTTCATTAAAAGTATTTGAAAAGTTTGTTATTATTTTTATAATAGAAAGATGTATATGAAGCTTTTTTTCCTAGTAGAAAATTTCTCGATATATATTATTATATGTTGTTCTCATAGAAGAGTACATGAGTGCAAAATAACATTGCCCAGAAGAACACAAGTGTGCCAAGTACATTGCCCAAAAGGACCTTCAAGTGGGATGAAATCACCTTCAATACCAACTGTGATATACAATATTCAGAGTGATTACTCAAAAATTTCCAATCATTCTCTCACCCTATATGAATAGTCCAAAATTATGCAGTTATACTACATTTTACAGACCAAAAAGACTAATGTTAATATACAAAAAAGTAACGATGATATAACAAAATACCCAGTAGCCTTAGTCTTCCCCATATACTATCTGTATCATATATAAAGCCACAAAGTAAGTGGGGGGCCCTCCTGACCGTCCTACCATCTGTTGTAGTGGATCCTCCCTTTCGAAGCCTGGAGGGATTTTTTAGAAAGTGAATCTGCTTCCGCATTCTCCTCCTTACAAATATGTTCAAATCTAATAACTTTGTAGAGTGTGATTAGGATCCTTATCTTTTCCATCCATCCCATAAGAGACGTAACATGTAGATTACACTTATGATTTAACCAATCCACCACTATCATGGAATCCCCTAAAACCTAAAGATGATCAATGCCAAGTCTATGTGCTAATGATAAACTTTTCCACACACCAAGGAGTTTTGCCCTTGTATTAGTTCCCATCCCACAATTTAATGTCCACCTATAGATAGTATTCTCCCCAGTCCTTATTATACCTCTGACACCACAAAGTAGGCCATTATGTTGCACAACACCATCAAACCAACAAATATTATTCAAGGAGAGATTAGGTGTTTTTTATATCCTTTTGGGGAGATGTAAGAGATGAGTTCGAACACTACTAGCATCCATCATGCCTCGAATCTGATAAACAAATCCCTGGACAATAGTTATATGGGAATCAAATATACATTTGTTTCTAGCCAGCCATATGAACCAGCAAGTCAAAGCAGGAAGAGTCCTTTGGGATTTCTCTGTTTTAAGCTAGTTTTCATAACACAACGATAAGGAGAAACCTCCCCAATTTGTATTAAAATTGTAAATTGTAGCCAATATAGACCAAACTTTCTGTGTATAAGTGCAGCTTACAAAGATATGGAGAATTGTCTCCTCGTCGCTGAAACACGAGGAACATACGCTCGATCCTTCCCAACTGCGTTTTCTCAGATTTTCCCAGGCAAGAATTTTATTCTCCAAACCCAGCCATAAGAAAAGTTTTATCATGAGTGCCAAATCCCAAGTCCACAACTGTCTACGCCATCCTATAATAAGAGTAGGCCAATATTCCTTTGCCAAAGTATTGTAAACATTTTTAATAGAGATGACACTTGAATGATCACCCCCTGTCCAAATCAGAGAGCCCTCTTTAGAATGAAGTTGTACCCCCGATAGTATTAGTGCCTTACAGTATGCAAGCCATTCCATAGCCAAATTACCCAGAAGCTCTAAGTTGCCACTAGATTTCCATTGATTTATTACAAAACCCAGTGAAGTCGGTGTCGAGGCTTGATAAAGATAGAAGATGTTTCTCACCTTTAGAGCCTCACGTAATTTTGGAGATAATAAAGAGGGATTTCCTATCCCTGGGATCTTATCCAGACCAATTAAAATCAAGGTTCCATTTCCAGGATACTAGCTAATCCATCGGGTAATGATAGGTAGAGATTTCAACAAACTTTTCCATAATTGTGAAGCTGCAGAATTGATAGGCGAAGCCGTTCTAAGCCAGGTTGCCACAAAAGAATACGAGAGATATTTATCATTGACTACTTGTTGCCAAATGATTTTCTTAAACAAAACTCACCATAATGAATTTTTTGCCTGAGCACGATTAAAAGAAAAAGATTATGGAGGTCCCATCCACCAAGGTGTTTCGGATTTGATATCTTCTCCTAGCTACAGAGATGCAATCCCTGACTCTTTCCACCCCCTGACTAGAGGAAATCAAAGATAATCATATAGATCCTAGAGAGAACAGAGGCTGGAACCGCCACCAGAGCCATCCAGTAGATGACTTGAGTTTCAAGAACTGATTTGGCAAGTGTAAATCTTCCACCAAGAGTCAGCCACCGGTTGCACCACTGGTTGATCATTTTTTCAAATTTTCCAATAATCCATCTCCAATCTTCAAAGGAGATCTTCTCCGCTTTTATAAAGTATCCTAGGTAACGAAACCTAACAGACATCTCCAAAAAATTAAAAGAAAACAATGTCTTGAACTGATCCAGAATTACTCCATGTATCCCAGAGAAATGAAAAGTCGATTTCTGAGGACTAATTTTTAATCTCGAAGCACAACAGAACTGTTCCAACAATGATTTTATCACCTGCCATTCATCCAAATATGCCTTATACATGATAAGTACATCATCAACAAAAATAAGATGAAGAATTTTTATAATTCTGGAAACCTTAACTCTTGTCAAATTGCTTTCCACTTGTCCCTTTTTTAAAAGGAGGCTGATGCTTTCCATTAAAATAATGAAGAGCAACAACGATAGTGGGAATCCTTGACGTAATCCCCGGTTGTTCGTAAAATTTGGAGAGGCCTCCTCGTTGACCAACACCAAAAAAGAGGAGTTAACCACACAACTCATGATCCAATTTATAGATTATAAACTGAAACCCGTCTGGATAACTATCATATGAAGGAAATCCCAATTGATACAGTCATATGCTTTCCTAAGATCCAGCTTGAGTATCAAAGATTTTTGTTTCCTATATTTTATACTGTGCATACACTCTTGCGTTGTACCAATGGCATCCAATATTTGTCTTCCCTTTAAGAAACCAAGTTGTTCACATGAAAGTTCCCTCGATAAAATTGGTTTTATCCTGTTAGCAATAACCTTTGAAATCACCTTATAGCATAGATTGCAAAGCACAATTGGTCTGTAATCCCCAAACGTCCGAGGATTATTATCCTTTGGAATTAGTGCCAAGAAAGTGGAATTCAAGGAACTTTTGATCCTCCCTCTAGTCCTTGTATATTCAACTAAGTCAACCAGGTCATCACCCACTATATCAAAAAATTTCAAATAAAACTCAATTGTCCATCCGTCCGGACCTGGACTTTTGTCAACTGCAAAGAGTTTCATAATCTCCAAAATTTCTTGTTTAGTGATCGGTCTTTCAAGGATAGCAGTATCCTTAGCAGAAATGAATCGAGGAAACAGTTGAACAAGATTCAATTGTTTCGTAGGAGAGATGCGAGGATCCTCAAAAAATAACTGTTTAAAAAACCTTTTAGCCTCAATCTTAAGATATTATTGACCTCTATGTTCCTTCCCCTGATCATTCCAAATCTCCCATAGATGTTTATGATTTCTTTTTGCATTTGAAAATCTATGAAAATACTTAGTATTATGATCTCCACTTTTTATCCAAACTTCCCGGCTCCTCCGACGCCACTATTCTTCCTCAATGAGAAGAAGGTGATTGCGTTCAATCTCTAATGTATTCAGTCTGCAATCATTATTAGGGTAATGTCCAACTCTAGGTAAATTTGATATAATTACCTTGATCTCCTCTTCCAGGTAGGTTAATATTTTTTTTTGTTCAGACCGTTTGATCCGTGCCCAATTTTTTATCCGATCCTTCAAAACTTTCATCTTCCAAACAAATCTAATCTAAACATCAGTTTCCATTGAAAAAACAGGGTCTCGCTAAACCTCAGAAGACCCTACGGGGCCGCTTCAACCGTAGATTCCTCCTTCTTATGCTGCTTACTCCTTTTCTTTTTAGCGGCTGGCCTGTTGATGACTAAATCCTTTATAGTGGGATTCATCCTGACTTCCAATCGCAAGTCTATAACTAGCTCTGTGTGGAACTTAGTTGCTAGAATGTGCGCAAGGACCCTTTCCTCCCTATTCGCAGGAAAGCCTAGCATGTTGCTCGAATAACCAGTCTCACTCGAATTAGATTTGTCCATGTATCTCAGGTTGGGGATACCAAAATGTGTCTTTACAGAGAGTAGGAAGTCGAGCAGCTTGAATATTACTATGGTTATGGATACGCAAATATCTTCATACTTGGGGAGTGGTAATTATAGAACTCCATTTGTGAAGCGAAGACAGATTATGTACAAAGAGCGTTGGGTTGCCATGCTCGGTCAATCCATTTTGAATGATCATCTTTTGATTTTGTTACATGGAGGCATTCAGCTGATGTCACATGGCTGTGAAGTATCGAACGAATGAAGCAGGGTGATATGACTAGCCATCACCTACTCCACGAGTGGTGGATTTGACATGTTGAGACACGTGATACCGCGTCTTGGTGAAAGTGGTTTTGAAAAAACCACCTTCTTGCTCAAGTGTATCTCGGAAGGTGTTGCACGTCAGTGTTATTGAGACTTGGGTATTATCTAGAATTGTCAGGGTGATAACACCAGGAAACCGGGAGTGATAATGTTGATGTGTATGTTGAATCGAAATGGTGTATATTCTCATGAATTGTTGAATTGTTAGTTTGATTAGTTTCGATGGCTACACGTTTTGTAGAATTAACAACAACTCAGTCAGGTCAGACCAGTGCAGATTCTGTAGGAATGGAAGAGGCATAAGGGAATTATAGTCATCTAGAGAAGAGAAAAGCGATGGATGTCCATTTGGGCATGGAAGGAACGAACTCCAACGAACATGGAAAAGAAAGGAATGAAGATATGAATATAGCTGAGACCATCAAGAATTTGCACAATGATGTCCAAAGCCATAAAGATGATAATGAAAGGCTTATGAAAGCCAAAGAGCAACAGGATGACTCCAACATGAAGCTATTGGAAGGTTTGAACAGAATAGAGAAGAAATTGGTTAAGGAGAGTGACTCAAGTAGATCTGAGAGTCACAAATCTTCAGAGGAGAAAGGAGAAGTAAAAAGTTCTAGTAGACATCACCATCATCCCCATAAGAATTCCCATAAGAGATCAGGCAAAAATTCAAGTCTATCCCCTGTCAGAAGGTATAAGAGATCTGGGGTGGATGAGCTGCGAGGAGAAATGAACAAAATCAAACCTCCTACATTTGATGGTGAGCACAAGAAGGATGAAGATGTTGAAACATGGTTGCTAGGCATGAGGAAGTATTTTCAATTGCATAATTATTCTTCTCATGCTAAAGGTAGAATCGCTATCTATCAACTCAAAGGAAAGGCCTCCATGTGGTGGGATCAACTTGTGCAGGTACAACAAATTGTAGAGAAAAGTGTTACTTGGAGAGAATTCAAGAAGTATTTTGAGAAGAAGTACTTGACCAAGAGATACTATGACAAGAAAATGAAAGAGTTCTTTGAACTCAAGTGTGGAAGTACAACCATAGATGAATATGAGAGAAGGTTTCTGGAACTGTTGAAGTATGTCTCTTTCATTAAGGATGAGACAGTCAAGATTCAATGGTATTTAAGTGGATTGCCATCGTTCATTAGTGACAAAATAAAGTATGATGATCCCAAGACATTAGAAGAGACCATAAGGAGAGCTAAATGTTTATATGACCAGCTAAAAGCAAGGCCATCTTTCCAAAAGGCTTGGGAAGACAATAAGAAATTCAAGATGGATCAGAGGAAGAAGGGAGCTAGGCCACCATTCTTCAGAAATAATCCACAATGGCAGCAAACGCATAAGGAAACCAAAGTGATTGACACAAGGAGTCAAGGGCCAAGACAACCACCTATGCAATGTTGGGGTTGTAAAGGAGACCGTAGGTTTAGAGATTGTCCTCTCAGACACGAAAAAGGTAGGGCTATTCACAATGTACACCGAGCTGAGATAGTAGAGGACATGGGCAGAAATGTGCGAAGGATTTATGCAGCCCTAGACAACAAGCAAGCAGAGTATCAGTCCCACATGATTGAAGTGGAAGGTATGATCAACAACAAAACCCTTGTTATTTTAATTGATTCAGGAGCTAGCCATAGTTATATAGACCCTAAGATGGTGGAAAGTTTTCAATTTCCAAGAAGCAAGCATGGGAAATCCTGGTTGGTGCAACTGGCTATAGGAGCCAGAAGAAAAATTAATGAGATAGTTAAGTCCTACCTCATAGACATGAATGGATTGAATACCAGAGCATACTTGAACATATTACCTTTAGGTTCCTATGATTGTTTAAATGGGTTGGATTGGTTGGACCCACATCATTCTCTATTGGATTGTCATAACAAATCATTCACTTTCTTGGATGAAGAAGGGAACCAAAGGAGAGTGCATGGAATTCCCATGGCAGTAACCAATAGAGAAATTTCATCACTGCAGCTGAAGAAATGTTATAGAAAAGGATGTCAAATTTTTGCAGCTCATATGGAGGAGACACCTAAAGACAAGGTGCCAAATTTGGAGGATTATGTAGTCCTGAAAGAGTTTGAAGATGTGTTCAAGGAATTACCAGGACTACCCCCAAGGAGATACATTGATTTCTCTATAGATTTGATGCTTGGAGCAACGCCAGTATCAAAGACTCCTTACAGAATGAGTATACCAGAATTGAAGGAGTTGCAAATGCAGCTTGAAGAACTACTGAAAAAGGGGTATATACACCCAAGTGTATCACCTTGGGGTGCCCCATTATTGTTTGTGAAAAATAAAGATGGAATGTTAAGATTTTCATTGACTTCAAACAACTGAATAAAGTGACTGTTAAGAACAAATATCCTCTACCAAGGATTGATGACCTCTTTGATCAATTGAAGGATGCAAGGATATTTCCAAAGATAGATCTTAGATCAGGATACCATCAGTTAAGAATTAAAGAAGAAGATATTAGCAAGACCACCTTCAGGACAAGGTATGGTCATTATGAGTTCACAGTGGTACCATTTGGGTTGTCAAATGCACCAGTTGTTTTCATGTGCTTAATGAATGGTGTTTTCCGAGAGTATTTGGACAAGTTTGTCATTGTCTTTTTGGATGACATTCTTATATATTCCAAGTTAGAGGAAGAGCATGAACATCATTTGAGGATGGTGTTGCAAGTATTACGAGAACATCAGTTGTATGCCAGATTGAGCAAGTGCTCATTTCATCAGAAACAAATTCATTATTTGGGGAATATCATCTCAAAAGATGGGATAGCAGTGGACCCTGAGAAGGTAGAAGCCATTAGAGAATGGTCAGCACCAAAGAATGTGAGAGAGGTCATATCTTTCATGGGCCTTGCAGGTTACTACAAGAGATTCATTGGAGGATTCTCAAAGATAGCACACCCAATCACTTCCTTGCAAAGAAAGGGTATGACGTTTCAGTGGATGTCAGACTATGAAAGGAGTTTCCAACATTTGAAACAATTATTGACAAGTGCTCCAATACTAAGGATTGCAGACCCAAATAAAGATTTCATTGTATGCACAGATGCATGTAATGAAGGACTGGGTGGAGTCCTCAGTCAAAATGGATTTGTGATATGTTATGAATCAAGGAATTTAAAAGAGAATGAAAGAAACTATGCCACTCATGATTTGGAGTTGGCAGCCATAGTACATGCCTTAAGGAAATGGAGATACTACCTCATGGGAAAGAGGTTTGAGCTAAGAACAGACCACAATGGCCTGCGATATTTATTTGATCAGCCAAATCTAAATGCTAGGCAAAGAAGATGGTTAGAATTTATAAGAGAATGTAAATTTGATATAAAGCATATCAAAGGGAAAGAAAATAAAGTGGCTGATGCACTCAGCAGGAGGGTGCATGAACTACGTGTTATAGCCATCAGCATGTATCAGATTGATGTTAAAAGAAAAATTATGGAGGCTACAAATACAGATCTCCAGTATAGAGAATTGGTAGCAATGCTACAACAGGGTAAGATACTTCGGAATATGGATATTTATAAGTTGGGAGTAGATGGAATATTGTTGCACAAGAACAAAAATTTTGTACCAAATGTCTAGGACTTGAAACATATAATTTTGCATGAGATGCATAATGTTCCTTATGCAGGGAACCCTGGATATCAAAAACTCGTAGTAGCAGTCAAGAACCAATACTTTTGGCTAGATATGAAGAGAGAGATAGCAGGATACATCACAAGATGTATGGAATGCCAAAAAGTTAAAGAAGAACATAGGCACCCAGCAAGATTGTTGCAACCTTTTCCCATTCCTGAATGGAAGTGGGAAGTGGTGACAATGGATTTTATTATGGGATTTTCTAGAAAAGGTAAGATGCATGATTCGATTATGGTGGTGGCGGACAAGATTACAAAATATGCCCATTTTATTCCACTAAAAACTACTCACAAGGCAGCATATGTCGTTGATATTTTCATGAACGAAGTGGCACGATTGCACGGAATTCCTAAAATGATTGTGTCTGACAAAGACTCAAATTTCTGGAAAGGATTGTTTAAAGGATTCAGAATGAATCTGAACTTTAGTACAACTTATCATCCCGAGTCTAATGGAAAGACAAAAAAAGTGAAAACGGTGATAGAAGGTATGTTGAGAATGTATGTGATGGACAAACCATCAAAATGGGAAGACTACCTACACTTGGTAGAATTTGCTTACAATAATGGGTATCAGGCGTCAGTGAAGATGATCCCATTTGAAGTACTTTACGGCAGAAAGTGCACCACTCCAATAAGCTGGGATAACCTAGTTGATAGAACAGTAGTCGGGTCATAATTTATCAAGGAGATGGAGGACCAAATGTTAAAAATTAAGAAGAATTTGAAAGCTACCCAACACAGACAGAAAAGTTGTGCTGATAAAAATAGAATCCACAAAGAATTCAAAGTGGATGATCCTGTTTTCCTGAAAGTGAAAGATAACAGGAGTTCCCTGGAGCTGGGAAGCTGTGCCAAGTTAGCAGCCAGATTTTGTGGAACATTTGAAATCCTAGAGAGGATTGGTCCAGTTGCTTATATGATTGCATTGCCTACATCTATGTCTGTTCATAATGACTTCCATGTATCATTGATAAAGAAATATATACCCGATGCTAATCATGTTATTGATTGGAATGTGATTCAGGTGGAGCAAGAAGGCGCTTTTCAAGTGCATCCTGTGTGCGTTTTGGACCGGAAAGTCAAACAACTCCGGAATCGAGCCATAGGGATTGTAAAGCTTCAATGGACCTGGTATGGCCCTGAGGATGCTACTTGGGAGCATGAAGATGCAATGCAAACAAAATACCCACATCTTTTTGAAGTTTTTTGAAAAAGCTGATATATATGTGTGTATGATTCACTGAGGAAAGTGCATAAATAAGGGGGGGGATTGTAGTATCCCTCGACTAAACCCAATTGTAAATGTAATATAAATATACTTAAGCTGGTGAGTTGTTTTGATCTCATTTGATAATGAACATCATGTGGCATAGTGCGTGCATGAACTGCACAGTAAAATGATGTAATATGTACTTCGTAAGATACTGTGTGCAATAACTAAAGGGCGCACAACCTTGAGGATAGCGGATACCACGCACAGTAACTAAGGTGCGTGCAACCTTGAGGACAGCGGATACCGTGCACAGTAACTAAAGTGCGCACAATATTAAGGTCAACAAACCTTTATGTATATGATATGCATTATAGGCTGGTGAGCCAGTATTATAAGCCGGAATGCTTATGTTTTGGTATTAGGCCGGAAAGCCTAGATGTCAAGGGCCAATGCGCCTACTTTGTACATGACTCATGATTAATATAAAATACATCACTGCACGCAGACCGACCATGATAAAAGAGACTGGGGACTGAACTTCGTCAATTAGGGAAAGGGAGGGCCAAAATTCAAGGGAATATTATATTAATATTTCCTAAAACATAAAGTATGGATAATTAGTTTATCCTAAGTTCTAAAGTTGGGGACAAGTGGAAAAAAGTAACTTCCGATATGACAAGTGTCAAGTTTGGGACATGCATTCATATCGTGGGGAAACTTAGCTCAGGGGGAGTTTTCTCACAGATACCTTACGAACGGGGAGAGGACCATCAGGATGACCATCACTTTTCACAAAGAGTTCACAGTGATTCCAAAACACACTCAGTTATCTACTCAATGACTCCATGACCATTTCACTCATATATTTTTTTATCCTTGAGACAACCATTTCACCTTTCCGAATCCTGTTTCCCCACCCTTTTTGGTTGGTGTACCTGGTTAGCTTGGAGAGGGATTGAAGAAGTGGGTTGTCAAGCCCGTGAGAAGTTCTCTGGGCGAGAGAATTGTTGGGGATTGATTTTTGTAGGTGCTAAAATGTATCTACAGCGCTCTGCGACTTCCGGTACGACATATTGTTGAAGCCCTCAAAGGGAAGTGGGGCAGCCGAGGGACTATTGAGAAGAGAAGGGGCACACTTCCTTGGGTGGGACAGGCATGTGGGGAATGAGAGGTTGTAGGCTATTAGCTGAGTGAGCACTTGAGACAAAGTCTTTCCTATTTTCCATGAGCCTTAGCTTGGATAGGAATCCCTTTACCCTGGGTGGAGTTCAGTCTCAGCTCGAGGGTGACTCACTGTTGAGAGTGATGAATAGTGTAGTCTATGGCTAGGAGGTTCGTGGATGGTCTGTAAGCAGTTGGTGATAGTATTTATAAGATAAGTACCAATTGTATGATATATTGATATATTTTTTTGTTATTTACATGCCTATGTTACGATTTTATCATATATGTGACTATGATTTCTTGTGTGCTTATGGGTAATTTCATGTAAATGGTGCATATCGATAATTACTATTATTTTAATATAAAAGTCGTATGTTACATGAAGTAATTGTTTGTTTATGTTTAGATGTAAATATTCCGTGAGCATGTTGTATGTATATGTTTTAGTTGCATGTAGTCTAAAGAGTAAATTTAAGTGGCATTGCTCAGTTGACTATTGGGTATGCTACTGTATGTTCCGAAGTATGGGAACGAAAGTGTTCCCTAGAGTAGAATGGATTGGCCTGATGGTTGTTGGAGTGGTGTACCCCAGCCTTAGGTTGGTCAGGGGGATCGTTACAGAACCTATAACATGGTTTGCAAAGTTGTGTTTACCATATGCAGAATTCTAAAAAATGGTCGCTTGCACATTTTGCAGAATTAAGGGGTTTAAACATGTCAACTCATAATGTGTATTGAATAAATGGAAGAAGGTGAGGGAGCCTCCAGCCATGATAAGGAGGTTGAATTTTAGAATACCAGAGTTGTTAATGCAGAGACAGAGTCCAATGGATGCAAGGAAAGAGGAGAGAAGGAAACATTAATAGAGATGGTAAGAAGCCTGAAAATAGAAGTGCAGAGCTACAAAGAAGACAATGAAAGAATGATGAGAGAGAAAAGTTAGATAAATGCTCAAGTTTTGTAGAGATTAAATTTGTTGTAGAGGAAAACGAAGAAGGGATCAAACTCAAAACAAGAGGAAGAAGGAAGTTTTCATGAAAGAAGAGAAGATCATGGGAGAGCTAGTTATTCGAGAAGTGCTAGCAGAATTCATAGACACCACTCACCTCCTTACTCAAAAATAATTTTTTATGCATCGGAAGATTCCATAAGAAGTCCAGAGGTGTCTCCTGTTAGGAAACAAACAAGGAGACAGGAAGTGGACAGTTTTGAAAGGAGAATTGAGGAAGCTTAAGGCACCATCTTTTGATGGTAAAAAATAAAGGGAAAATGATGTAGAAGCATGGTTTCTTGGAATCGGGAGATATTTTCAGTTGCATAATTGTTCATCAAAAATGGAAGCTAGATTTCAACCTACCATTTACACGGTAAAACTGCAATGTGGTGGGATCAACTGAAGCAAGTTGAACATGTTAATGAGAATAGGATCACTTGGAAGAAATTCAAGAAGTACTTCCAGAAGGAGTATCTCTCAGAGAATTTCTATGACAAGAAAATGCAGGATTTATTTGAACTCGGGATGGGAAGCATGACCATGGCAGAATATAAGAAGAAAATATTTGGATTGTTAAAATATGTTGGGTTTATAAACGATGAAAAGGTAAAGATACAAAGGTTTTTGAGTGGATTTCCAGCCTTTTATAAGGGAAAGATTAGGTATGATTAGCCCAAGACCTTGACTGAGGCCATCAGGAAGGATAAATACCTGTATGATCAAGGAAATGGAAGAGAATCCATACATAAATCTCGGAAGGATAAGAGGAAGGAGAAGTCTGATTAGAAGGGGAAAGGATTCAAACCTCCCTTCATTAAGAATGATCCTAATAGAAATCATCAAGATCAGTATGCTAAGGGTGAATCCAAGAAAGAAGACTCCTTGGGAAAAAGGGGAATACCACCTATCCAATGTTGGGGATGCAAAGAAGATCACAGGTACAAGGATTTCCCACATAGAAAGGACAGAGTGAACATTGTGCACAATGTCCAAGAGGCTGCAACAGTCAAAGATATGGGAAGAATCTATGTAGCCTTAGATGAACAACAAGCATATTACCAATCCAATATGATCGAGGTGGAAGATAAGATCATAAATCATCATGTTTCTATTTTAATTGATTCGGGAGAAAGTCATTGTTACATTGATACTAAAATAGTGGATAGATTACATCTGGAGAAAAGTAAGCTTGGAAAATCAAGTTGGTTCAGCTAGCCACTGGAACCAAAATGAGAATCCATGATATGGTCAGAATTTGTTCCATAAGTCTTAATGGTGTGAATACAAATGATGATTTAAATATCATACCATTGGGGTATTATGATATTCTAATTGTAATGGATTGGCTGGACAAGCATCATGTTTTCTTAGATTGTCATAACAAGACATTTACATGACTTGATGGAGATGGAAAACAGAGCATTGTGAAAGGAATTCCAAGACCCATCTCTATAAGGGAGATTTCAGCCTTACAGTTGAAGAGATGTTTTAGGAAAGGATGTCAATTGTATGTAGCTCGTGTGGAAGAGCCAGAAAATACAAAGGGGCCAAGCCTTGAATATTTCTCGGTACTACAGGAATTTGAAGATGTATTCCAATAAATACCAGGGTTGCCACAAAGAAGGTGTTAGAATATAATGGATGTGTTCGTTTAACCATATACAATATAGAAATATTGTCACCCAACCATAGGCGGAATCCACCCTCGAGTAGCTTAACCTTGACAGAGAATGATTCTGGAAGAAAAACCTAGGCTTAATATCCAAACAAAGGTGGCACACCTCTCTCTAAGGACAGCGCACCAAGAAAGAATAAACAAATTTGATCAGAGAGTACAACCCGTAAAACCAAAAATGCAGATTACAGAACTGCCAACATCAATTGCTCCCAAGACTTACGCACAAACTGGCCAACTGCAATGCACACAGGTGTACTTCTACAGTTCTAAGAATGCTATCCAAAATGAATATTGGTCTCCTATATTTATACAGTTTCCGCCAGACTACCTAGGCTGAATTCTCATTCTGAGTGATAATTACTTAGTATATAATATTTCCTTAAGCCGACTTCTTCTCTTGGAGTCTAGTAACCTAACACATATCATTCTCTTGAGTCGACTTGTCTTCTATGGTTCTTAATCAATTATTTAGGTTTTCTTCTTGCTTCCCAGAATATTCTACTCTCGTCAAGTTTACATGTGGAGGTAAATACCTCCCGCAGCTACCATAATATCAACACTCCCTCCTAGCTAGGGAGGTATTGAAGGAAATGGTATTGAGAACAAACATACCATTCAACTGGCAGCATCATCATAGTGTATAGAATATCTCATTCTTAGATCATGAGAACCATCATCACTATCAGTGTCATCTGACAACATCAATTGCATCATCTTTCAAAACCATACTCCATCTGAGTAATCAAACATGATGTTGAATAAGTGACTCACTCCAAGTAGTGATACAAGAACCATTCTTTTAATCCGTGCATATGTCCTAGAAGAATAGATGTTCTGGACCATTTTTCGTCTGGATAATCTATGTCCATCAATAAATTGATCATTCATCTAGTTGATAATCATTTTCAATACTTTTTATAGTTTACAAGGCAATTAAAACAATGTCATTCAATAGAAAACAACTGTGTCTATCCATAATAGTACACAACCACAATCCACTGGTACACTACCACACCAAGCAACAGACAACTACTTGATCAGTGACATATAGTCTCAATCAGTGGAACACATCCACCACAGTAGCATACATCTATTGTCCAAAGACATACAGTTTCCATAGAAATCATATCATCTGATATCAACCTACATAGAAAAACAATGTCATGATATAAATGGAATCATCTGGGCCATTCTTCCACTCACATCTGTGAGATCTGGAAGAGCATCTACACTCAAAAAGTAGAACATTAGTCATGAGATACTGGACTATTCTTCTCAAGAATAGAATAATAATTGTCCTAATTTTTGGGCCTGGACCATTCACCTATCCAAGCCATTCCTTCGGCACTAAACAAAGTGACACCTAGAGAGAATGAGTCTTCCCTAGGGAATGACTATCCCTGATTATTGAACCTATACCATTCACCTATATGGTCCATTCCTCTGGCACTAAACAAAGTGAAACCTGGAGAGAATGAATCTGCCCTAAGGAATGATTGTCCTGCACCAACCTCCAAAATGGACCATTCTTTGAAACTTCTCACAATTGTGAGCTTCGAAAGAATGATTGTCCAGTGATGCAGACCAGTATTATTGAACACTACTGAGAGTGACCATCAAGAAGAGTGACTATCCTAGACCATTCCCCAACACTGGCCAAAATGGGAATCATTGTCTATGGTACATCAACAATCCATCGAACCATTTTCATTATGAAAATGATCATTCGATCTGGACCATTTTCAAAACTGGAAAAATCTTGTCCGTCAGAAATCTCAAACCACTTTCCAAACTGGAAAGGGAACTTCTCATCCTAGACCATCTTTTGAAATGAAAAATGTATGTCCATAAATCAATAACACATCATTGCTCCCTCCCAACCTGGGAGTCATCTCTTCCTTTTTCAATAAGGAAGTCATCTCCACGAGATCTTGCTTGTTTCTTGAGTACGCAAACTCTTTCATCTTGGACAAAGGCTTTACCAAAATATTTGCTTATCTGCTCATTTGTGGAGATATATTGGGGAACCACTTATCCTTTTTGGAACTCATCACAGATAATGTAATTCTTGATCTTAATGTACTTCGATCTTTCTGGAACATTGGTTTTTCTCTGAATACTTCATATAGCTCTGATCATTATAGTATATCATAGTTGGATTCAGCTCTTTTGTTTCATGCTAACTCATAACATCGTGTCAAGGGTCAAACTGAAACATATCCAAGTGGCACTTCTTCTGTCATCATGAGAGTTTTTCATGGATTGGCAATCCATCATCCTAATATTTTGAGTAACCATTCTAATACAATATCTCTATTATAGAAATTTTTCACCATGATTTTGTTGTGCATTGGAGGCTCTGCAACAAGTTGTTTGAATCTATATAAGATATTCTTCCATATGCATACAAGACTCTCTTTTTGGTATACCTCAAAACCTTGAGGTTTCTCTACATACGCTTCTTGTTCAATTATTCTGAGAACATTCCTTACATTTATCTGATGTAAACTCTAACCCATGGATATTGCAGAAGATATAATGGCTCATGTAGAGGTATGTCTGGAACAAGCTATCATCATAGTTTTCTCCCTCCATTTGGGAGAACCTTTGGTTCTGGATCTCGTAATGCTTTCATTCATAAGTCTTCCATGCACTGTTCTTCATCACAAATTTTATTTCTTCTACTTGATTGCTTCTAGAAGGTTCAGATCAAGCTACTAGTCTTGTGATTCTCGATATAATGACTGGTTGTTCTGGATTTTCTTTCTCTCTTGGAATCTTCATGTTCTTCCTCATGTTTCTCTTTGTCTCTTGGGTGCATGGAGTTTTCTATAGATTCCATGCCTTGAATATTCCAACTTCTTCCTTTCAGGATGTGGATGGAAAACCAGGGATAATTTAAGACTTATTTTCGAAGAAGACTTCTTCTAAAGTCAAATTGAACACGTGCTTCTTTTCATGGTTTATACCATTGATGGGAACATGGATAGATACTTCATCATCTTCAATGGATTATATTGTTTAGGATTAGGTCCCTAATAATCCTTGCTTCATGCATGAATGCATGCTCTTCTTTTGGAATTATATAATCATCTCCCTCCATCTAACAGAGTCCACACTTTTGTCTGCATCCTTATTGCCTTCTACAAAGTGTCATAAGTCTTTTTCCAATTTTCTCTTGATTGCTGATTTATTTATGTTTTTACTTATTCAAGTTTGATTCTGATTTCAGCTTATATTGCAACTATTACTTATGTCAATAGCTTCCACATGAATTTTTACCAGGGGTTGTTGATGTGCTTCATCCTTTCATGTGTATTGTCTTACTTGTAGTCATTGTGATAGAAATCCTTATCTTGTTTTTCTTCCATAGGTATAGTTTCTCTTTGAACATATTATCTTCTAATAAATAGATATGTACAGAAACTATGTAAACATTGTATGCACAAGAATTATGAAGAATATTGTTACCTTGTCTTAGAAGAAGTATGTTTTTTCCTGCTTGGCCTTCTTTGAGAGTTCCCTTTCTTCGGCAACTGATGCTTTGTGTGTTTCCTTCCTTTTATTTAACTCGGGACAATTATTCTTGTAGTGATCATATTTTCGACAATTGAAGCATTGTATTTTTGACATGTCTTTCTCTTGATTTGGTTTCTTCCTAGAGCCAAACTTCTTTTAATTCCTAAAATTCTTGAACCTTGTTGTGAAGACTTAATCATCGTATTTATTTTGGGGTTTCTCTTTTGCACTAATCCTTGATTCTTCTTGTGCACAGCAAGTCCAAAGTTCTTCAAATGTAGGATACTCCTTCCTTGTGTTCATGCTTGCGGCAAATGCATCCCATATCTTGGGAAGACCATTGAGTACTATATTTACCAGTTCCTTCTATGAAATTATCTTTTCAATAGCTTGTAGTTGATATCTTAACTGAGATATTCTCACAAAGTATGATGGTATGTTGTCATCATCATTCATTTTCATGTCACAGAGCTCATTCTTTGACTCATTATCTGTCCAATGTTTCTGACTGAGAAGAGGTTTGTTAGGGAATTGTGCATCTTCTTAGATGATTCAAGATGGGAGATGTAGGGTATCAGGTAGTCTTTTTTATATTCCACTATGATACTCATGGAATTGATGTCATTGTATTTGAACTTATCCATAACTGCAACGTTCTGAGATTCCTTCTCTTTTCCTTCATCGAACTGTGGTTCCACGATCTTTCCTTTCAGGATATCCAACACTTTATTCTTGGCAAGGATGAGGTCAATCCTTGTCTTCCATGCTCTGAAGTTAGAAGCCCCTTATAACTTGTTTTCTGACTTCATAGAGTAAGTCATAATTGCTTTGACTTGGTCAACCCTTGATTTTGACCAAAAACTCAAACTTGGCATTTTAGCTTGTTGAGAGTACCAAGAGATGTGCTAGGCTAGGGCGCACTAGTCTATCCAGAAATTAGGTCAATATATTCACTCGAGGTAACTAAATGAGAGGGTTAGGGTTTTGTTGGTGCAACAGAAAACTGGGTGCAACTACAACTGATCAAATCCTCCCAATATATCTTCCAGCGGTTAGACTGTCCGAAGATAGTCTGGGACCATAACCTGTTAGAATATAATGGATGTGCTTGTTTAATCATAGACAATATAACCATAGGCCGAATCCACCCTTGAGAACCTTAACCTTGATAGAGAATGATTCCATAAGAAAACCCTAGGCTTAATAGCTAAACAAAGGTGGTGCACCTCTCTCCAAGGATCATGCACCAAGCAAGAATAACAAAATTTGATCAGAGAATCCAACCCAAAAAACCAAAAATGAAGATTGTAGAACTGTCGGCAGCAGCTGCTCCCAAGACTTGCATGCAAAGTGGCCAACTGCAGTGCACACAGGTGTACTTCTGCAATTCTGAGAATGTTGGCCAAAATGAAGACTGGCCTCCTTTATTTACACTGTTTCTTCCAGACTGCTTGGGCCACTTCTCATTATGGGTGCTAGTTACTTAGTACATAACATTTCATTTAGCTGACTTCTTCTCTTAGAGGCTAGTAACCTAATATAGATCATTATCTTGAGATTACTTGTCTTCTAGGGTTCTTAATCAATTATTTAGGGTTTCTTCTTGCTTCCCGAAATATTCTATTCTCATTAGGTTTACACATGGAGTTAAATACCTCCCGTAGCTACCATAATATCAACAGAAGGGAGATAGATTTCTCAATTGATTTAGTTCTAGGAGCTTCCCCGGTGTCAAAAACACATTACAGAATGAGCACCCCAAAATTAAAAGAATTATAAATGAAGTTGGAGAAATTGTTGAAGAAAGTGTACATATGTCCAAGTGTTTCACCTTGGGGGGAACCAATACTTTCTGTCAAAAAGAAGGAGGGAACCTTGAGAATTTGTATTGACTTTTGACAAATGAACAAGTATACTATAAAGAAAAAGTATCCTCTACCCATAATTTATGACCTCTTTGATCAGTTAAGAGGAGAAAGGATATTTTTGAAGATTGACCTAAGGTCAGGATACCATCAGGTAAGAATCAAGGAAGAAGACATTTATTAGACAACCTTTAGGACCAATTATGGGAATTATGAATTTGTAGTGGTGCCATTTGGACTGACCAATGCACCAACTGTCTTTATGTGCTTAATGAATGGAATATTCATAAATTATTTGGATAAGTTTGTCATAGTGTTCTTGGATGACATATTTTTCTATTCTAAGTCTGAAGAGGAGCATGAAAATCACTTAATACTAGTATTGCAAGTGCTAAGAGAACATCAGTTGTATGCCAAGTTGAGTAAATGTTATTTTTTATCAAAATCAGATCCATTACTTGGCACACATTATTTTAGAGAAGGGCATAGTAGTAGATCCAGAGACGATTGAAGCCATTAGAGGATGGCCAACACCCAGAAATGTGTGAGAAGTCATATCTTTTATGGGATTAGATGGTTACTACAGAAGGTTCATAATACGGTTCTCTAAGATTCCTCATCCCATCACTTCCTTGCAAAAGAAGGGAACTAAATTTGAATGGACACCTAAGTGTGAAGAGAATTTTAACCTATTGAAGGAATTAATTACTAGTGCACCTATGTTAAAAATCGTTGACCCAAATGAAATTTTTGTGGTATATACAAATGCATGTAAGGAAGGATTTGGGGGAGTCCTCATGCAAAATGGACATGTCATTGGTTATGAGTCCAGAAATATTAAGGAGCATGAGAGGAACTATTCCACACATGACTTGGAGCTTGCTTCCAGTGTCCATGCCTTGAGAATGTGGAGGCATTATCTCATGGAGAAGGTACTTGAATAAAGGACAGACCACATTAGCCTAAGGTATCTTTTTGAACAGACAATTTTGAATGCCAGACAAACAAGATGGATGGAATTTTTAAGTGAATATGAATTCGATATCGAGCATATCAAAGGAAAAGAGAATAAAGTTGTTGATGCATTTAGTATAAGAGTGCATCTCATGCATGTAGTTGTTTTCAATATGCATCAGTCGGACTTGAAGAGCATAATTTTAGATGGACTTGTTACAGATCAGCATTACCTATAGGGAAAGGAAATCTTACAAAAAGGAGATGTACAACAACAAATAAAGGAGTATGAGATAAAGGAATATGGATTAATCATGCATAAGAATAGAATCTACGTTCCTAGTTCCATAGAACTGAGGAATTTGGTATTGAAGGAAATGCATGATGTTCCTTATGCTGGACATCCCAGTTATCAAAAAATGATTACAATAGTAAGAAGCCAATTCTTTTGGCCGGGAATTAAAAGAATGTTGTTGATTACATCGCTCAATGTATGGAATTTCACAAGGTGAAAGCTAAACATAGGCATCCAACAAGGTTACTACAGCCTTTACCCATCCCAAAGAAGAAATGGGAAGTGATCACCATGGATTTCATCACAGGATTACCCAAAACAAATAAGCAACATGATTCAATCATGGTGGTTGTTGAAAAATTAACAAAGGTTTCTCATTTTGTTCCTGTAAAAACAACACATACAATGGCTAACATTGCAGAAATTTACATGAAAGAGATTGCTAGGTTGCATGGGATACCTAGGACAATTGTCTCGAACTGAGATACAAAGTTTACCTCCAATTTCTGGAGACGATTGTTTAAAGGATTTGGTACAAATCTAAACTTTAGCACAACATACCATCCCCATTCAGATGAACAAACAGAGAGGGTCATCCGAATAATTGAAGACATGTTGAGAATGTATGTGATGGATAATCCATCTAAGTGGGAAGGTTACTTGCACTTGGTCGAGTTTTCATATAACAATGGGTATCAAGATTCGTTGAGAATGAGCCCATTTGAAGCCTTGTATGGTAGGAAATGCAATAATCCAGTGAGATGGGACAACCCAACAGATAGAGTTGTACTTGGGCCAGAGTGTCTTAAGGATATGGAAGACCAGATGGTTAAGATCAAGAAGAATTTAAAGGCATCTCGGGATAGAAAAAAAGTTTATGCAGATAAGAACATGATAGATAGAGAATTTAAAGTAGGGGAGCATGTGCTTTTGAAAGTAAAACCTAATAAAATTTCTTTGAAATTGGGTAGTTGTACAAAAGATGGCAGCCAGATTCTATGGTCTATTTGAAATATTGGACAAAATAGGGCCAGTTGCATACATGCTTGGATTGACTTCTTCCATGAATGTGCATAATGCATTTC
This sequence comes from Picea engelmannii, assembly GCA_009831015.1. Taxonomy (NCBI): domain Eukaryota; kingdom Viridiplantae; phylum Streptophyta; class Pinopsida; order Pinales; family Pinaceae; genus Picea; species Picea engelmannii. The sequence continues at coordinate 1,027,463 of ML778279.1, forward strand.
ATGTAAATTTTCTAAAGAAATATGTACATGATCCTAACCATGTTACTGATTGGCATCTGATTCAGGTAGAGACAGAGAGAGAATTTCAGGTTCAGCTAGTGTGGGTATTGGACATACAGGTGAAAATGCTCTGGAATCAAGTTATAAAGATGGTAAAAGTTCAGTGGACCTGCTACGGTCCTGAAGATGCTACCTGGGAGCATGAAGACACCATGCAAGAAGAGTACCTGCATCTTTTTGAATAATTTTTGAGATTTTGATCTATATTTTGTATATGCACTGAGGATAGTGCCAAAATAAGGGGGAGGGGATGTAACACCCCGGGTTTCGAACCCTCATTTAAAATAATGTATTGTTAAAATGTGGAGAGGACAGAGTTCCCAAACAATTATTAAAAAGGCCAGTGTGCCCAAGAAATGTAATGTTTTGATCATTATTAATAATACATACATCATTGGCTACTCGACGAACAAGGACTAGAGTTATAGGGGGTTATGATTCCACAAGAGAGGGGGCTTGAGGGGATAAATGTTTATTTAATATTTTCATTACCCTTTGTTCTAAGGGGGTGGATCAGTTATGTGGGATTCTTGGGGAAGGCCAGGAGGTTCTTGATTCCCCCCGAATTACTTCAACTCACCTCTGGTCTAATCGGGGGGGTTCGGCTGATGGCGTGTTCGCTCTTTCATTCTCTTATTCATTACTCCACTTGATAACTGATTCATGTGTTCATTAGATTTCTCACTCGTTCATTCATTCCATCCTTACCTATCCACTCATTGATCCATCCTCACCCGCGTCTTGATTTGGGAAAGGGAAACAAACTGTCCAATTTTAGCCACGGTATTGTTGGTTATAGTGGTCGCTGGTGTAATCCAACCATGACTTAAAGCCTGCATGTTTGAGATGCATTGGCTTGTGTCCAGCGTTATTCACAGCTACGAGTCTTGAGAGTTCCATCATTGAGATTCTGGACCAGTTGCACTGGAGCCCAGATTAATGAGAAGGACTGCCTGAGGGAATGCGTGGTAGAGAAGAGTGGAGGTCCATTCTCTTGGTTGGTGCAAGAAGGGTAGAAGAGATCTGGGTACTTGGATTGTTGTGAGTGCTGGGAAACTATGTGATAGATTGAGTGCTGACTGGTTTTGGAATCCAAGTAACAATTTGGAACTGTCCTTGTGGATTCATAGCCCTGTCTCAGGGGTGACATTGTTGTTGAGATTTGGGAACAATAATGTCTATGGTTTGGTGGAATGTCCTTAGTCTGCATCCAGTCGGTGTCTTCTTTTATAAAGATAAGTTCTCTCTGTTATGGTATTATCTACCTATATATGAATGTATTTCGTTGTGTATTTATTTATCATTTGATTACATCTTTAGAATATGCATGCTTGTTGGTTATTGGTGTGTGTGTCATTAAATCCTTTTTATTTTATGCATCCTTACTAATTTAAAAGGGTATTAGTAAGAGAAATAATTCCAAGGGTGGGCTTGAAGGTGGCATACCTCGGCCTGTGGGTGGATGGGTGTGTTACAACATCATTTGAATACAGCACCATTGGCGCAAAAATATTCTAATGATAATGCATCCAGCATGCATTCTCCCTTGTAATATGACCTCATAACCTTCTTGGCTATGATGTAGAAGCTAGTATTGAATGTCTATGGTAGTATGGGGTCAATTTTGGTTGTGCGCTCCCCCCTCCTCTGTGTGTGGAACCTTTCATAGAGGCTGGGCTCCCCTTTCTTCTTTCCATGCTTACTGGGACCCTGGAATCCTTTAGAAACTTCATCGCCCTTGACGAATAGTCTAGTAAGTTAATGGATGTCTTTAGTGTGGATTGGATACTGCCTATCCAACCAGAGACTTGGGTTGTGCACCCTAATGATCAGGAATTTGGTGCACTGCACAACATCACCAGTGGTACCGAACACTGGTAGGTCTCTGAGGTTCATGATAGTCGAATTGAATAGGTTGATAAATTCAGGCTTTGGCATGAACTACATGCATCCCAAATCGTCTGGAGTGATACTCCAGAAGATGTCTATGTTCATCTGGGGGAACAAGACTAGGTCTATTAATTCAAGGTCAAGGATCTTGACCTGCTCCACCTTCCCCTTTAGATCACCCATGACCTTGACTCTAGGGTCGCAAGGCTCATATGGTATTGCGTCTTTGGACATGTCGCCTTGTATTTTTGTAGCTCTCGGCATTTTGGGTTCTAGATATGATCAAATTCCACGACGAAACAAAGATTTGGTGGTCACAACTATGGGTCTCAAGGATACACAGACTTTCTCGCTCTTCAAAATTTGAAAATCACTAAGTTCTTTGAAAACAATGCGTTCTATGGCGAGTTCTCGGAGCCCTATACTCAGGTTTAGCTGGCAAGTTCAGTAACAATTGTTGTTCATCATGACCATATGGATGCGACTTAGATCTGATTTGTCCGATGGGATGGGTTAACAGGGTATATCCAATTGGGTGATTCTGGCATTTAATGTGCAAGTTGGATATGGATGTGGTCATTTTCAGACTTTTTCGTTTGATGGATGGGAATATCGGCACGAATATCAATGGAATCTTTGTGTATCACGACTTTATGGCTTAAATGAATTCAGACGGGGTACCATAATAGCAATAAAGGTTGTGACTATACTGGGTTTGTGTGGCACGTGGACTCAGATTGCATTCGGATCTGTTCTCCCTCCAACCAAAAAGGGTTCTCCATCATATTAATGATTTTCATTAATGGGTTCTTTATGCTTATGATCCGACGCTGCTAAGTAAGCAGTTCTACATCAAACCACACTTATAAAGAAAAATAAATGAACTACATGTCGTGGCACAACACTGCACACGTCGACTTTATGAACTGAATTTACAAAAATTGCATAAAACTCAAATCTAACTACTATACATGCTCCTTCGGACTAGAGAAGTAGTCCTTTTAGCTCAATTCTAAGACATATGGTTTCAGGGGAGTTCCATTCACCCATCTCGACCGCAGCATACCATCGAGTTGGGCAAGTCTGGCTGGTTCTGAAGGTAGTATCTACGCAACTATAAATGGTCACAACCAATGCGTGTGCAACTTGCCAGGATGCTTCTGGTACTGACTTTCAGAGATTAGGACCTTGTCTTCTTGCGCAAATACTTTAGTCTTTATATGTCTATCATGCTAATCTTTTTTCCTTTCTTTGTCAACCGACTAATGGAAGTCTGCTAAAAACTTGGTCTCCTTGAGTTCTTGTAACTCCACGAATCTCTGCGTGACTGATTCTTCGACCGACATGTGTGTGATATGTGCAATGTACAAACTTGGATTAATGAATTCTACATGAACCACAACCTCTTTCCCATAAACTAGCTGAAATGGCATGTACTTGTGGAGTTTCTTTGTGGTTGTCCTATAAGCCCATAGTATTGTTGGAACTCTATCATCCCAATCTTCCTGGTTTGCGCAACATACCTTTGTTAACCCTCTCTCCAGAATCTTGTTGAATGCTTCTATTGTTTCATTGCCTTGCATGTGGTAGGGGTTTCTTTTGTGATGTTGGATCAAGAAATCCGTTGTAAGATTTTTTATAGTGCTACTAATAAAATGAGCTCCTTGATAACTAGTTAGACTCCCAGGACATCCAAATCGAATGATAATATTCTCAAAAATGAACCTAGCAGCAGTATCGGTCGATTAGTCCTGAACAACTACTTCCTTCACCCAATGTTTCAGGTAGTTAGTTGCGGTAATAATGTATCTAGCCTTTGAATGCTTAGTATTGGGGTTGATTGGTCCAATGAAGTTAACTGCCCACTTCTCAAATTCCTTCAAAGCACGAATTGGTTGAAGTAGTAATTCATCTCGTCATGACAGATTACCCGCTCTTTGAAAAACATCACATGATCTAGCATATACTTTTGCATCCTTGAAGAGAATTACCTGCCATAGTCTAGCTTGGAGGAATTTTTGTGAAATGGAATTTCCTCCTACATGACCTCTTGCAATTCCACTATGGAATTCCCATAGTATATCCTGTCTTTTGTGATCCAAGACACATTTCCTAAGGATACTATCTAGTCCCAATTTATACAATTTCCCTGCAATCAACTGATAGTTTGTTGCTCTAACAACCATAGGGAATTTCTGGGTTATGGAATAAATTTCTAGGAAGGATCTTATACTTAATAAGACTGTTATTTCCTCCAGGCACTCTAGTATGGTCTCAACCCATAACAAATATGCATCTGGGAGATAATCATCAATTGCTCTGCCACATTCCCCTGACTCTAATATAGATAGTTGATTAGGTCCTACATTGCATTTTCCAGGCTTAACGATCACTTCAAAAGAGAATTCTTGAAATAGTAGCAACCATCTACAAATTCTCCCTTCAAACACAAGTTTGTTAACTAGATATTTTAATGCAGAATGATCAGTAAATAACTTAAAGTGAGAACCTAACAAATAATGTTTAAATTTTTGCAAAGCATAAATCATGGCTAAACCCTCCCCTTATTTATTTGTGTAGTTGTGTTTAGCTTGTGACAAATTCCTTCTCACAAAATAGATAGGATGATCCATGGCTCCATCTCCAGGTTGTGCTAAGATAGCTCCTAAGGCAATACCTGAAGCATTTACGTGGACGTGAAATTCATTTTCCCATTTTTGGAATATCAGAATCGGTGTTGTGTTGAGCTTCTCCTTTAGGGTATTGAACGCTTTATCACATTCTGGGGTCCATTAGAACATTTCTACCTTTTTCAATATATTTTCCAGAGGTGCAGTAATATTTTCAAATCTTCTGATGAACCTGTGATAGTACCCTATGTGTCCCAGTGTGGGGCACAACTACTTATCACTCTTAGGTGGTGGAATATTCACAATAACCATGATTTTGGCTAGGTCTACCAGTACTCTCTCTCTACATACTATGTGGCCCAACAAATTTCCATGTGGTACACAGAATATACACTTTCTAAGATTCAATGATATTTGCAATTCTCTACATTTGTTAAACATCATATGCAATAGTGCTACATGTTCCTTGAGCAGACTGTATATCGTCCAATCATCCATATAAAATTCTATAAACTTGTGAATAAAATCTCTAAAAGATGTTACTACAATCCTGGAAAATACTGCAAAGGAATTATTTAAGCCAAATGGCATAACATTGTATGCAAAAGACCCCCATTTTGTTATGAATGTGGTCTTTCTTTTTACTCTTCGACAATCCTTACTTGGTGGTAGCTTGAAAATCCATCTATAATGAGTACGCTTCTTTCCCTGCAACATGTTCTAGCACCTCATCAATAAAAGGTTTGGGGAAAGGGTCATGCACACGGGTAGAGTTAAGGCTTATATAGTCTACACAGACCCTGATATCCTCTATTCCTTTCTTTCTTTGGATGACTATTGGTCTGACCCATTCTGCTTCTTCCACTACAAAAATAAGTCCAGCTTCCAACATCTTGTCTATATCCTTCTTAACCTTCTCTTTTACTCTAGGGTTAAGTCGGTATGGTCTATGCATCATAATCTTTGATCCTGATTTTAATTCAATTTTCATTTCTCCCATAACTCCTTTGATCCCCTTTAACTCTGAAAAGGTCTTTGGGAACAAATCCTCATATTCCTACAACAAACTCTGTATTTCTTGACTAGTTTTCTCATCCCAGTAATCTCCCACCATAGCTATATTAGGTTGCTCTGTGGTCCCTATATTGACTTTGTGCAAATTTAATGGGTGATTATAGGAACTATCATTCTAACTGGGTATGGTGTTCTGGATTTCTCCATTCCCTTATGTCTCTTTAATGGCTAGCTTTCTCAATTCCTCTAAATCATCTAAGATTTTTGAATCACTGCTAATCTTATAGAATTATGTAGGCTTCTTGTTTGAGGTTAGGTGAATATTAGTATGAAGTTCTTGGCTATGTTTTTCACATACTAATAGGTTTGATTTATGATTACTATTGTCTGTAAAAAGAAATTATTTAATTCTCTGAAAGACTTGAAGCTCAGGGTACCTACTTGTAAACGAGAAGTCCTTGCAAAAACGATCTACCAACATTTCTCAGTCGATGGTCTGTCTTCTAGTTTCTTCATGTATGAATCAATATTTTGGGATTGGACATAGTGAGTGGGGAAATATATGAACCCAGAAGCGAGAGGGTATTTCCGCAACCTGCCACTATGTCATGCAATGTTCAATATGTGCTCTAGGATCAGATTCTCCATTAAATAGTTATGCAACTTGGAAATCTGTCTGCATATTTGATTCACATCGTCCCAATTCCTGAGTAAGGCTTTATGATTGGCCCACCATCTGGCAGGGGTGTCCTGGAGGGATAAATCTAGTACTGAGATACTTTGATCCTCTACTACCTTTTCTTCCATGCTGAGAAAAAAACTATCAAGTCCTGAGGTACCATCATTTACTGGGTGTTCTCTGACCTTGGTCCCAACCCATCTAGTTGCTCTAACAATTTCACATCTCCTTTAGAATCATTCATATGAGTCTTGTTTCCAACTGTCAAATGCCAATTCTGAATCTTCTTCCACTGAATATATACTCCTCCAACTTATTGATCCATCAACAGTAGGATTTATGTAATATTATATTGTTCCTGCTATTACAGTGTACAACTGATCCAAGTCTTCTCCCTCGATATTGTTGTCTGTTGGCTCTATATATCTAGGACCTACATACAGATCCAAGGTTTGAACTACCTTGATTCCACATGCTTCAAATTTCATGGTGTCTTTCTTTAGGTCAATTACTGCATAGTTTTCATAGGCCCAATCAATCCCAAGTAGTGAAGGGTAAGGGTCCTTATCCCCCATGATATCAATCACCTCAAAGTCATCTATAGTCTTCACTCCTGTAACATCTATTTCCATGCTCTCCATTATTCCCATGGGGAAAATACAATATTGGTTGGCCATCCTTAGCTGGATTGGGGAATATGTCAATTGGGGTTTTCCTAAGGCTTCCAAAGTCTTTTTAGGTAGAATGTTCACATCGGATCCTAGATCCAACATGACATCCTTAATCTCAAATTCATCTAATTGTGCTACTTGTCTGAATTATTTTCCAGTTCGTACTTTCCTTCTCTGCACCCTCTTAGTATTCTTCTTAGGAAGATTGGTCCTTATTCTTGCTTATGTAGGTTCTTCATTCCCTAAAACTATGTATAGCGCACTGTGCAACTTCTTTGTTAATTGGTCATTCCTGATAATATTAGATAATAATTGAAACCAAAGGTCGACTACAATTTTAGGTTGCTCAAGTTGTCTCGGTGTGGCTACAGGATTTTGGGATGCATGGGATGAAGTAGGGACTTGCGCAATATTAGGGTAAACTATAGGTTGTGGGAGTTTCTCTTTCATATCAGATCTAGGGATATTATAAAATACTTCTATGGAATTTTTAAAGAACAATTTATGCTTTAGAGGGTCATACATGTCTTCTTTAGGTGCTTCTTTCTAGATCTGAGGTAGATTATCAGCATCAGCTCCTGTCTTTTCTCCTCCTCGAGTAACGATATTGAGGTTGGGGAATTTTCATTTATTAACTCTCTTGATTTATGAACTGATGAGGTTAGTTCCTCATTGATGTACTCGATCTTCCCATTTTGCAATTATTTTTGGGAAGTCTTCAGTTATGTTCCCATTGGTTTTGCAGTGAGACCACCATGGTTGCCTCAGATGAGGATAGTCTCTATCCATATGGCCTTTCTCATCACAGTTTTAACATTTTCTTGGCCCTCTTCCCTCGATTCTTCCTCCTCTAAAGTCTCCTCCGGCTCCACCTCCTCGACCTCTTCTCAGTCCCTAAGGGTTTTCATTCACCCTAAATGTTGTTCGGTCCAACCTGTCTACAAGCGCATCCAATGCTCTACATTGATTGGTAGTATGTGTGGTATATGCGCAAAACTCACAATGTACTGTATTTGGTACTGTCGAATATTTCTACATAATGGGGCACTATATTGGCCCATGCCCATGGATTCAAAAAATATCACAATACTCAACTGCTGGTGCTGGTTGGCTCCTTCGGAAAGCATGATATGGAGTAGGGTTATGGAATGGTAAGTTCGCAGACACTTGCACAACTCCTCCCGTGGGTGTTGGTGAGGGTCCCATCGTATTTTGAGGAGGTCCCATTCCCCTCATTCATGGACATTTGTTCATGAGATGTCCTTCTGTATAAAATCTGGTGCACCAGACCTGTGGTCATCCTGGTCTAGGTACTATCAGTTCTTGAATATTTTTTGTAAGTGTCAATATTTTCCCTTGTAGTTGTTCCAAATTAGCATATGTTGGGGTTCTGGTCACTCTCGGGCTCCTAGGATATCCCGCCATGGATTCAATCTTCATCAATTGTTCCAAAGTGTATGTCAAAGTGCTTATCCATTATTGTGTTAACGGAATCCATGTCAGAGGTAGCAATCCCTGAATATACCATTCTCTTTGATGTTCCTCGTGGATTGGATGTGCTAACCTCTCTATAGAATCCTTAAACTTCTGGTTGTATTCCCAGGATGATTCACCTTCCCTTTGTTGAATCGTGCGCAACTCAAACAAAGCATGTTGTTTTGATTGAGGTAACTTAAACTCTACTATGAACCTTGTCCGTACCTGGACAAGTGTGAAAACTTGACCTTGCATTCCTAGCACTCTTGGCTCAATAATATTCATGTACCACTTGAGAGTGCGACCTCTCAAGGTAGTCTGGAACTCAACCAACTTATTTGCATCCGGAGTCCCTATGGATATCTAGATTGCTTTGCATAAAATCTAGTGCTACTCCACATCTTCATCTCCCTTACCCCAGAATTCTAGGTATCAGGCAATTGAACCTCCCACATGACCATCCATTGTTGATCTTTATTCTCTTATCAAAATGAAACCTAACGATCATGCTTGCGATATACCATGGGATCCCAATATCATCCCTATACTCGCACTTCCTAGCCGTGACTGACTAACTAATTGTACTAGAATAGAATTAGCATAGGATGGTAGTATCGAACTTACCACTTGTATAGAAGACACTTGGGGTATAGGATATTTGGGGCTAGTGCCACTGGCTTCGGGGCCGTTTTCTTTGATCTGGGGGGGTCTCATTTTCTTCCTCTAGAGCAGGCTCTTCAGTTGGATTCCCAGTCTTTTCTGTCATCGGGGATGGATCTTCTCTTTCCTCTTCAAGATCCATGTCGGCTTCCTCCTCTCTTGCTTCTACACCTTCTCCTTCTTGTCCACCCTCCTGTGGACTTCCTTCTCTCTACGCTTCTCTCTCACTTAACCTTTGACTGGCCAATATTTCCTGTCTTCTCATCTTCCACAACTCTTCCATCTGTCTTTCCTCTACTTCTCCTGTTCTGACTTCTTTCTGCAACTTATAAGACTATCTTGTTTATTTCTTGATCTTGCCGTGCCACCACTTCTCAACTATGGCGGCTCTTTTCAAGGCTCACTCATCTCTTGAGTCCATTTCTTATTGTTTCCCCTTCTTATCAAAGAACCCTTCCCCTCTCTCAGGCCATGACTCTACCCCAACCTCTCCCTACCCCAAGCAAGGGTGTTTACGCTACCATCTCAGTCAAGGACATAGTCAGCATCCCCTCTTCCATCAAGAAAACTTTAATCCACAAGGGGATTTCTCTCAACAATATTCCCCTTGCATCTTTCTTGAAATATTTCTATGGTAGTGAAAAATATTGGTGATTCTCAGCTACAAAATCAATAATATATCCTTCTAATGTGGTATTGACCCATAAATCAATCGCTCGTGTGACTAGACGATCCAGTCGATGAAGTGCTGCAATATTTTATGTGTCCCAAGTGCATGTCCTCTTGACTCATTCTTGGAACTCTGCAGCTTCTTGGAGCTTATTTATCCAGTAGAAAAGTTCTTCTGGGAACTTAACCCAGAATATTTCATACAAGTCGCTCGATCTTTCTGAGTAAAAGACTGCCTCACGAGTATCTTCCACAGATTTTCCCCTCAGCTCCTCTTTTTTGCATATGAAGGCATTACAATTTCTTTCCCACCATTGGTCAATATTAGATTTGTGAATCCATGGAAGAATCCTCCCTACAGGTTCCTTTTTAACGCAAGTCCTGAAAAAAAGAACCATTTTGTTTGCACAAGTTTGATCAGACCAAGGTCCTTCTCAGGTTACCAACAAAAGGTACCTAGTCTAGGGCGTTGGAATTTCCATCTCCTCCGAAGAGAATAATTCTCACCGAAGTGTTGCTGAGACAAATGGATAGGGAAGGGAAAGGATAATACTTAGGAGGGTTCACATAACCTTCAAGATTCATCATGATCTTGCGCAAGACATCTAGCTACAGAACAAATTTGAACTAATATGCACAATAACTGAAACTACTTATGTTGTGGAAAAGTATTCAAACACAGAGACATCATGTGAAACTTATGAACCATAAAGAAGTATTGTAAAGATAAAATGCATGAGGATAAACACAGAAAGAAACAAAATATTTTAGAATTTTGGATCCTTCTTCATATATTATCTTTAGATCTTTCTCAATTACAATCTCAGAGATACACGATAGTGCTCTGTTATAGACTCCTGACTCTGGACCCATGCTGCAGAGCTCTAATTCAAACAATGGTGTACAAATTACATTACAAGACTCAAAATTTGGCTTCTTAGCAGTAGACAACAACTATGACCAAACCTTACACTTGCGATACTAACAAAACCCACCCAACCAACCCTTTTACAATTATATTCATCCCTATATATAATCTAAGTTGTGTCTTCTGGATTTAGTTTGCACATTTTCTTGTTTTGTTGCAACTGCTTTTTCTTTGCTGGCATTGCACTATCATTTTCATAATTGATTTATGTTTCTTCTTATTTCTATGTTGTACATATTCTTTTGTAGCTCATGCAACTCATACTAGGCCAAAATTGGGAATGTCATCCTTCTTGCGCAACTCCTTATCCAAAAATGAAGAGCCCAACAATATTTTTCCTAGTAGTGATTGGTGTTAGGAGTTTGCTGGAATTTGATGAAAAATCATTGTAAGACAAGAGATTGTTGAGAGTTGAGACTCAGTTGCAATCCAGACTCATGTATTGTAATTGACATTCTATCATTAATAGAAAAGAACATAATTTATTATTTACCTTTTTTCTTTGTAATGGGTATTTATTTCTGAATGTCATTCATGTGTGTTTTTGTTGTATATGTAAGTTAGATTTCTTCTATAGGGACAGAGAGAGAGAGCCCTCTATCTGGGAGTTTTTGAATTAGTTTTGGCTCTTTAGGCTAAGTGCAAGGAGTGCATGACAGAGAGATGAAACTCTGTGAGATGATGCAAGGAGTACATTTATGAACTCTTTCGAGTCAGGAAAGAACGTTCCAGGAGGGCACACCAGAATAATTCACATAATAAAGGGAGAATTTAAAGGTTACTAAATACCCTGAAGGACATTCTGCATAGGAGGTATCATAGCACAAAGTTACTGAACAATCTGTCGGACTCTGTCAGGATGGCATTGAGCAAGTGCGAGTGCGCACAAAACCAACAAATTCTCCAGTGTTGAGGACATTGAATAAAGTCATAGAGTGTTGAATGCTCTGAGGAAATAAGGATCTGCAAGTGTGCATTGAGCGGAATAAATAAGTTACCTTGGAAAAATTGAAAGAATTCATAAAGGTTGAAGTAAGACATGTGCAAGGAGTGCATCATTCCAACACTTGGTAAGTGTAGCGAAGATTCATCTGAAGGCTTAATCGAGCACAAGGAGTGTGCCAAAGGCGAAGTAAGTTCATCTTACAATATCAAGAGGAAGCGCATCGAGTTGCTAGAATGGAACTGAAAGGTTTGTATAAGGACGCAGGAGAGTCGAGAACCTTAGAGGTTTGAATGAGAAAAATCTCAGAAGGACTAGTGTTGTCATGCGCAAACTCCCTACAAGGAGTACAAAGAAACTGAGAGAACTTGAAGTCTCGGGTAGAAAAGGTGTTAAGTATGCCCAAGGAGTGAGGACTTGTTGAAGTCCCAAAGGAAAGTGAAATATCCCATCGTCTAGGGGAGGACAGGTGGTGAAATATCAGGAGATCTGAGAGTTAGAGCTCCAGAGGATTTTCCAAGAGGAGAGAGAAGTCTTCACGAATTCGTGAAGGGCAGAGTGAATCCAAACCGTTGGATCTAGAAGGGACACGTGGAAGAGATCCACCCATTTCGGAGAAGTGGTGCTCTAGAAGAGATCAGAGGAGAACAAGCGAGAGACTCCTAAAGGATGGAGTCCGAATATATCATAGTTGTTGATCTAAAGGGGGAACGAGGACCACTGATCCTCGTATCATTTGAGTTCATCGAATTGGAGTTTAGGGAATGAGGAGTTGGTTGTTGTGAATAAGCCGAAATCCTGAAGCCTGAAGCACTTTTTGTGGTTTATCCCCGAGACACAGCCCGAGCTCATATGATAGAAAGGGACTAGCACAAAGAACTAGTGTCATCGTCAACTTTCTTCAATGGGCAAAGAAGAGACTCGCGAGGGTTGGTAGGACCCGCATTTTGGAAAAATAGGGACATGTGATAAGTTTGCATTGGGTTCCAGCAGGGAACCGAAGATTTGATCCGGCTCAGGTGTTTTGAATGATCCTAGACCAGGAGGTCAAGCAGCCCCCTATGTTGGAGAGAAGGGGCATAGAAAGGGAGGGGTGTATGTGCCATAAATCTCAACCATCGATTTTTGTAACCAAGCACAGGAGGGAGTTCTTCATCCCGGGGCATTGGAGCACTAGACCCTGAAATAATTCTAATTCCAAGTCCCTTCGGAAGTCCCGACACATCGATGTCTAAGGACCAAGTTTTCATCCCTTGGTCCCATGCCTCATTGCATAAGCATGAGGGAGAGGGAAATAATGTGATTACATAGTGACATAAAGTTCCATCTTGGCAGCCATGGTATCAAGGGGTTGACCCATGTCCACGTCTGGTTGCAAACGAGTAGAGAATGGGCCCCTGTTTGGATTTATCCTTTTGAAAAGTTCCTTAATATTTGAGTCATTGAATCTAGGAATCCAACATATATGATCCATTGATCACGGTCAGATAGGTTCAATCAAATCCTGGACCCTCGTAATGCTTCCTGAACTCAAATTGTTGGATAGGTCAGTGGATTGATGCCTAGTGGGAAGGGTTTCCATGTGGGGTTCAAACCCTCAATGAAAAGTATGAGCATAGATGATGTCATATGTGATGTGTTGTGCTAACATAGGAGTCAAGGTGTCACCAAGGTGGAACTTTTCATCTCCTAGTTTATGGATGAATTGAGTGTGGGCCTTGTCTGGCTCTAGCCTTTGAATTATCACCATGGTTTGTCAACCATCAGATCTACCCTCCAAGAGATCGTATTTTTAGGTATTCATAAAATCTCAAGAGGGAGTTTAGCATCTCGGGGTACCAAAACATTGGACCCTGGAAGAATCCAATGTTCAAATCCCTTTTTAATCCCATTATGCCGACAATCAGTGGGTGACATGATATTGACCATTCATTTGTTGATTGATGATCAAATCCCCACTATCTAACCCTTAAAGTTATTACTATGTCAGAAAGGGGAAAGGAGTTGTTAGATATGAGAGTGGATAAACCTCAGTCGTACATATCATGGGGTTGTAACCTATGTTAAACCTAATTAGTGATCTCATAATCATAGGATTAGTATTAACTAATACCCTCATAATTTTTTACATCGGAATATTTCTAAATTAATACCACAGGTAAGGTCCAACATCTGGTGACCGGTGGTGATGTGGCATGCTACACATGGTCCAAATTTCATGGAAAAGGAAGTCCATGTGTCACCCCATGGTGGTGCCATGTTTCATGTGGAGTTGGCTGAATTAGACATGGATCACTGGGGAAAATGAGTACCACATGTGGAGCAGTACAAATGCTGCGTGTCATGCCACACGTCATTCCACATGTCTCACCACATGGTAGTAGGGGATTCATTGATGAGTTAGATATGGTTTCAATGGAGGATGGATACCCTTGGGATAACATCCTTGGATCCTAAACATTGGATATAAGGGAGATAAACCTACACCATCGATTTGAGTCAATAAGATTCCATTGGCCCCCAGACCACCGGGGAGTTTTGTTACCTGGATGTGCTAGAAATTTTGGTGCTCGGTGTCCTGGTGATTATGTGTCACTCCATGGATAGAGATGTATGGAATGGTATTATAGGGCTGTGCTCCAAATGTTCCATCTCATACCATATCAGGAATGATCCCATGTATGTCAAGATTGGGGAGTCGATGCCTGATAATCTGAAAACTCGAAGTGACATCGAACAATGAAATCCATCCAGTTTCTGACAGAAATGTGATTCTATATGATGGGGCCTCATAATTGGGTGCCAATATTAGGTCGGATAGACCCTTTGAGGGATATTAAAAATGAATTTACTTGAGGTTTCAGGACCCGATAAGTCGAGGGTTTCATAGATGAGGTGGAAAGCGCGATGCCTACAACCATGACTGTGCTATGGGGTGATGTGTTTAGACACATCAATACCACTTCATATGGGCATGATGATGCAGAGTGACATGGTAGTAAGAAGTATTTTGGCCATTACAAAACCCAAAAACTTCCAAAGGCCATAACTTTTGATATAGAGTTTTGTTTCGAGCAAACTTATAGTCATTGGAAACCTCTCGATGAGAAGAAGATTATGGTGTCCTTTTTAAAGGGATTCGGAGAGGATCTGGAAAGAGAAAATGTATTTCCCCATCCCTTAAAAGGGTACTTAGGGGGTTGGGTCTGTTACAAGTGGTATTAGAGCTCCAATTTCAACACTGAGCCAGCATGGGCCAATTAACAAAGAATAGAACCATTTTTTTTGGATATTCTAGTAACAAAGGAATGTTGTTGTTGCATGGTGGAATAGTAAACACTCCTACAGCAGTGGGATTATGATGATAAGCATTAATGGTTGAATTTGAATGTGAAATGGTAGAATCATGTTAAGGACTTCTTAAGTTCATAGAATGAATGAATTGGTTGTTGTAATGATGGGTTGTTGGATCCCTAACAAATATGATTGTTGTTAAAAAGAGGATAATCTGTGTGTGCATAAATACTCTCGTTAAAAGGATTGATAATAAAAGTGCTTGGTGGACAAGTGGTGTTGTAATCCACATGGTAATGAATAAGAATATTTAAACATGCAAATAGGTTTATTATAACATATGGTTGATTGCAAGGCATGGTCTACTGATGGATCATTTTGGTCAATTATGACTTGGTATCAGCATGAGAGTAAAAGCATTATTGAAAATCTGATAATGCCATTGTGTGTAGCTCAAAAAGGATGAGATAGAAGGACTAAGGAAAGATTGATCTAAATTTTGGTCAGGAAGTACTGAGTATTGGGTTAGATTGACATCGAGAGCTGGATGGTATCCATATAGGTATGGTTGGGTATGCTCGTGTAGCAGTAAAAGGGAATCCTAAGAAAGGATTCCATTGGTAAAAAGGTTTGTTGACCAAGGATGGTATGAGGCATCAAAGCAAGTTGGATTTGGGAATTTTATTGCCTTGGGTAATAATGAAATTTCTAGATTGTGATTCTAGCTTTGGAATACCTTTATAATATTTGTACAAGAATGGTTTCTTGTTGGATATTTCCATAAGGAAGGAAACATAATTATGAGTATGCTTGAGAATATAGACATGTAAATGATTGTAAGATATCTTCAAAAGAGACTGATATTAATATCATTTAATATGAATGAATGATATAAAAACAATATTTGCATTCCTTAAGAAGTTGATGCTCAGACAAAGGAGTTTGATGAGCAACATGGAAAACCATTAATGAAAATCCTTGTTTAGGAAAGAATCCCAGAGGACAATTATGCCTATCAGATGTGGATGTTAGGTGGGAAATCCATCTGCAACACATAAGAAGACATGCATATAAGGTCCATATAGAAATTCAAAGAATGGAATTAGGGAAGGATGGTTTCAAACTTATGAAATAATTGTACATGGTGTTTAAGATCATTAGAGGTACTTGAACATAGAGTATTATGTTAATAAATCTACTCATGATAATCAGAATGCTCAGTGGAATCAAGGTACTAGAGTTAAGTATGTAGTGGGTGAAGTAGTGAAGGTCCATTCACTATAAAGGAAGTGAATGTACAGATAAAGCAGTACATTGTGGGAAGAGATATTCTAAAAGATTGAGATGTCCAATGCTATAATTATGATAGAGTAAGATAGAGTGTATACTTGGAGATAAGGGAAGCATCTTCAAGGACCAGTTCTATAATTTTGGGAATGGTACCTTTGTTATTATTATCCAAGTGGCCTGGTATGGTAGGAACATCAAAACTCCAATGGTACCACTAAGTCGATGCCAAGTGGTTTGGATTTTATGAAAGTACTTAAGAGTTGTGGAAACATTGAAGCTATTGTTGAAGCAAGGGAGAATGTTGAGTGCAGTACAAAAGTGTTGAATACATTTCCAAAGTAGGCTAGGATAACCAATTAAAAGGATCCAAGCAAGAATATGGTTTTCCTGAAGGAAAATGAATAATAGATCATGGAGAAGAAAGTAGTTATAAATTTAACCTAGTAAGAAAGAGGGATTGTACATGAGAGAACCATCTCAAGCGGAAAGGATCCATTGGTGTTACTCTAGGAGGCTAGAAGCACCACTAGAGTCATGGTATTCAGTGAGTATTTTTTATTACTCTAAAAATGATTTCTACTCATCCTAAAGAATAAGAAGTCACATGTGCATGAATAATTGACTAGGCCAATCAAGTTGAGATTTAACAGGTCAGGAAAGAATAAGGAAATAGTCCAAGAAAATGACAAGAATTGAAGTGATTTAGAGAGGGCCAGTTGAATCAATGGGTTCAGTAAATTAAATGGTTTTTGAAGACCCGATGTAAAAAAGAGATCATGAATGGATATGTAATTTAGTCATATAATGTGTTGGGTCAGAAGGATCCAAGTAATATATGAATGCGGAAGATTAAATAACAATGTAATGTATGGATGAAAATGTAAAAGTAGCCAAGAGTGGGTTGGCCATAAAAGTGCTCAGGGCAGAAATAACCGTGTGCAATGATTATAGTAAGAACTAAGAACAACAAAGAGATTTGTGAATGATTATGTAAGTTGCTGAAATTGTTGTAACAACAATTAAGATATGGCCTACTGGATAGACATACATAGCACATGAAGATGAAATGTATATGCAATAATATGCATTAGTGAATGTATATTTATTAAAATGTATAACATGTTAAATACTAGGATTCATCTAATGTTATATATAGATATGAATACGAAAGTGTTAATCATTGATGTTATACTAGGAAAGAAATAGTTAATGTGTGGTTGTCAGTGCTACTTATGAAATTGTTGCATAAGGAATTCCTCCATTTGAAGGAGGCAACATGGAGTCAAGGTCTTGATTTAAAAGGTTGTGAAAGGAGGCCTCAAAGAACCTATTTTTACCAGCTAATCAGGTAGCTTTAAAATTCATTTAATGACAAGCTATGCAGGTATGAATGCCTTAGGCATTTACATTGTGTAGTTACTAAAGGGATTTAGGTGAAAATTCCCTCATCCACTGTCTATTTATAAATTGACATTTCGGTATGATTTTGAAATCATTGATGGATTATATACCATGTAGTATGGTCAGACCAAGGGCCTGAATTAACAAAAAAAGTTGTTAGGATTTGAGTGCATCCATATGAAACAGTAATAATGTTAGGGACCTAACCACCCTAACCCATCACGTAGGTAGAATGTGTTAAGAACTAAATACCAATATAGCATAGAAAAACCTCAGAAAAAGTACTCAACGCCTTGAAAAAGAGATAATTTCAGATAATAAGCCTCTTCGAGGGGCAACCTCCTTTTACCACACTTAAATGTTCAAGTACAAGATGATTCAAAATGAAAATGTCTCCTTGGTATATATAGGAGAATAGGAGGTATAATTACAACTAATGTCCTAAAGCCGACATAAATAAAATAACATTACTAATATAATATGCCCCAATTAAGGGGTAATGAGCCAATATTAGGGCTTAACATGCCCCTCCCCTTAAGATAAGTGTTGTCCACAATGCTTGAGTAACTCTGGATGCTTCTGTATAAAAGACTCATCTTCCCAAGTGGAATCTTCAGCCGGTAGTTTCCTCCATTTAATGAGATACTCTGAAATGGATCTATTCCTCAGCTGGCGAATTCTTGTGTCAGTGATGGATTCAGGTTCAGATATGATTTTTCCTTCCTCATCAAGTTATGGAAATATAGTTTGAACTGGGATCTTGTCGCATATAACCTTCTTTAAGCATGAAACATGGAAAACTGGGTGTACTCGTGAAGATGAAGGCATCTCTAATTTGTATGCCATAGTACCAATATTTTGCAACACCTTATAAGGAAAATAGTACTTTGGTGATAATTTATTATCCTTCTTGGCTTGCTTGACGGACATATGTTTGTATGGTTGTAGTCTTAAAAACACCCAATCCCCTAATTCAAAACTTCTTTCACTACGATGTTGATCTGCTTCTTGTTTCATGTGATTATGTGCCATGGTCAGGTTGTCCTTTAAGATTTGGAGAACTTGTTGTTGATTCTCGATGTGATCTTCCACTGCTTGAACCTTAGATTTTTATTTTAGAGAAGAAGTGATGGAAGAAAGGTGGTATCCATAAAGTGTCATAAATGGTGTCATTTTTGTTGCAGTATGAAAGGAAGTGTTATACCACCATTCTGCCAAGGGTAACCATTTGAACCATTATGTTTGTTTATCAGAGACAAAGAAACGAAGGTAGCCTTCCAAACATTTTTTCACTATCTCAGTTTGTCCATCAGATTGAGGATGATAGGATGAGCTATGAGTAAATTGAGTACCCAAACAAGAAAATAATTATGTCCAAAAATGTCCAGTGAAGATGGGATCTCTGTCACTTACAATAATCTTTGGGTTTCCATGTAGCTTTTGAACTGTCTCCATGAATGCGGTGGAAACTATACTAGCTTTGAA
>ML778279.1:1050264-1118037 GCA_009831015.1 Picea engelmannii
GGGCAACCTCCTTTTACCCCACTTAAATGTTCAAGTACAAGATGATTCAAAATGAAAATGTCTCCTTGGTATATATAGAAGACTAGGAGGTATAATTACAACTAATGGCCTAAAGCCGACATAAATAAAATAACATTAATAATATAATATGCCCCAATTAAGGGGTAATGAGCCAATATTAGGGCTTACAGAATGATATATTTCCATGTAACCAAGGTCGACATTAATAAGGCCTAACAATAAGGAAGAATAAGTGAAATGTAAGAAGACCTAACAGAATCTTCTACTTCTAGAAGGATCTTCCTCTAGATGGTTCTTTTGGGTAGATAAATTTAGTATAAATAGGAGTAGAGGGTATGAGAAGTTTTGTCTTGAGTATTATTGTAATAGAGCATTGTTATGCTGGAGGTTTCCCCCTCGAAGAGGCAAGTGAACATTGTTTCCTATCAACAAAGGTATTATTTTGGTGTTGTGGTTTCATCAATTGCATTTTTCCGTTGTTATTCTCTACAATATTTCTTTTTTTATCTATTGTAATAGATATGATACCTTACAAGTGGTATCAAAGCAATTTCCTTGGCAAAAATTTGTGGGTTATTTTTTTTCCAGGGTAGAGATGTATTTTGACGTCTTAAAGCTACAAATATCTATCGTTCCATGAAAAAATCCATGGTCAAGGAATAATACATGAAAGAACTACAAGTGGTACTTAAGCACACCTTGCAGGCCACCCTTGTAATCCCAATTGGTACCCCTTCAAGTGGTATGTAGAAATTTCAATACAAATTAAATTTTTTCCTGCGATTCTCCTGATCTAACAATTATACACCACTGTTAAATACAGAATGGCTTCTTCTATTATTCTTGCGGAAAATTAAACCACAATCACAACCACAATCATAAAGTGAAATATCAAGAACACATAACACAGAAGTTTTTCTGGGAAAGCATAAAGCTAAAAACCCCAGTATCATATATTATGTATATCATGAATCATGAAACAATCTTATACAAAAATCTAATCCAAGAGCTCTCAGTACAATAAAATTGTCTCACACTGTCATACACAAATCAACAAATACATGTGCCAATTCCTATGTCCAGACAACTTGCCTCCTCTGCACAATCTCTGCAATTCAAATTCTCACAATGATACAAATTGCCTAGTTTGCACATGCTCATAAGCATATTCACTGCATGTGTGATCAAATCACAATTGATAGCCAAACTATCCCTTTCACCTGTTATCTCAACTGGGTCGCCACTGGATCTGACATGCATGTAGTTAACCATGGAGAATCTTCAGTTGCATGTGAGTTCACTGATTTACTGAACTCTCACTAGTGCATGTTTAGTTACAACTAGTACAACTAATCTTAACTCACTTAACTACACTTATAATTCTGTTACAAATCCAACTCACTCAGTTATGAATGAAATAATAGATTAATATTTATTGTCCAATTTATTTAAGGGAAATGTAAATTAGACACATGTTTCTTGTTGACTTTTCAACACTCCCTCTCAACAAGAAAGGGATTATCCTTCACCCCAATCCTTTCTCTATGATATTCAAATTTGCTCCTAGTGAGCACCTTCGTCAGAATGTCTACATCCTGAACTTCCATAGGAATGTATTGAAGCAACATGATCTTCCACTGCACACAATCTCTGAGATGATGATACCAGATATCTATATGCTTAGATCTTTCATGAAACACAGGATTAATCAAGAGTTTAATGCAACTCTTATTATCACAATAAATCATTGTCGGATCTAAATGAGAACCAAACAAACCAACCAAGATCTTTCTCATCCAAATGGCCTCACATGCAGCTTGACTCGCTTCAATGTATTTTGCTTCCACTGAAGTGAGTGCCACGGATATTTGTTTCCTGTTGTACCAAGAAACAGTCGTAGATCCAATACTAAAGATCCCCCCTGATGTGCTCTTTCTTTCCGTTGGGCTGCCCACCCAATCTGCATCCGTGAAGCCATGCAACTTCACCTCATTCATCTATCTATACCATAATCCATACTCAGATGTGCCCTTCAGATATCTCAAGACATGCTTACTTGCCTTCCAAAAGAGTTTGGTAGGCCTAACCAACACTTGACTTAGTTGGTTAACCGCATAACAAATGTCTGGTCTCGTGTTCACTAAATACATTAGCGAACCCACTAACTGTCGATAAACGGTAGCATCCACTACCTCTTCAGAAGTAGCATCCTCTTTCCTCCAGTTTCCTAGAAGAGGAGTATCCATGGGTTTGCAGCCCTCCATGTGAAACTTACGCAGTATCTCCCTTGCATACTTTCCTTGAGACACAAAAAGTTCACTATCTCGCTGCCATATTTCCAAACCAAGGAAATAATGAAGAAGGCCCAAATCCTTCATCTCAAACTCCTTTGCAAGGTCCTCCTTGCATGAGTGTATCAGTTGCTCATCACCAGTCAGTATTAAATCATCAACATACAACACAATGATTAAAATCTTACCCTCCACCACAATTTAGTATAGGTTTGCAACCGCTTCACTTTTGGTGAAGCCCAATCTGGTAAAATAGTTGTCTATCCAAGTGTACCAAGCACAGGGTGCTTGCTTCAGCCCATACAGTGATCTCTTGAGTCTGCGCACATGTGAATCTCTATCAAAGGTCTCAAAACCTTTTGGTTGTTCAATGCACACTTCTTCCTCAATGGTCCCATTGAGGAACATAGTTTTAACATCCATCTGATGAATGCACCAGCCCATCTGCATTGAGAGTGCAAGGATGGATCTTATGGAAGAGTACCTTATGACAGGTGCAAAGGTCTCATCATAATCTATCCCCTCGATCTATGAGAAGCCTCGGGCCACAAACCTGGCCTTGTATTTATCCACACTCCCATCAACAACTTGCTTTACCTTATGGATCCATCTCGAACCTACCACTGATTTATCGATCGGTCTTAGGACAATTTCCCATGCACTGTTTTTGACAATGGAGTCATACTCCTCTACCATAGCATCAACCCAAGTGGGGTCCTGCACTGCTTCCTAAAAGGAAGATGGTTCAGTCACAATACATTTTCTCATGAGATCCATGTATCCAGCAAATCATTCAGGAGACTATCTCTATCTGCGCTGTGAAGTAGGGGCTCCTACATTCTGTGCAACATCTAGTCTCAATCTGTCAGCTTTCGTGGTGCGCTTTCTGCCATTTCTGATGGATGGCTCTTCTTGAGTGGTTTCTTCCACTTCATGAACTTCCTCATGTGGTTGGTCCACATCTTGATACTCATCCTTGGGAACCAACAATTCCTCTTCTGCATGCAAGTCTAGCTCCCTCTCAAGCGACAACTGCATGGCTTTCCCCTCATCGAATTTTATATCCCGTCGCATAACAATCATCTTACTATTTGGAAAATACACATGATAATTATGGGGTGTTTCTGTGTACCCCACAAATATCCCAATTTCAGCAGTCGGTTCTAGCTTCTTCCTGGCATCCTTGGTCACATGCACATAAACAGATGAGCCAAAAATTTTAAAATGAGAAACATCAGGTTTCTTACCAGTAAAAGCTTCTTCAGGTGTACTCATGCCACGTACTCTACGAGGACAACAATTTTGCACATAAACTGCAATATTGCATGCTTCTGCCCACAAATGAATCGGTAGGTCCTGATCATGCAACATCGCTCGTGCTGCACCCACGATCATTCTGTTCTTTCTCTCCACGACTCCATTTTTTTGTGGGTTATGAGGCACTATGAGTTCTCTTCGAATTCCTTCTTTGTTGCATAAGTATTTGAATTTGTTAGAGATGTATTCTCCACCATTATCACTCCTTAGAGCCTTCACTTACTTCCCCAACTCTTTCTCCACCAATGCTTTAAACTCATATAACTTTGAGAATGTTTGATCCTTCTTCTGCATGAAGAATATCCAACATTTACGAGAAAAGTCATCAACAAAAATAACATAATACCTATGTTTTGCTATTGAAGCAACCGAGAATGGTCCACACACGTCTGTGTGAATTTTCTCCAGGATTACCGAAGCACAGTTCTCCTTTTCATGAAAGGTGGACTTTACATACTTCCCCAGGGTGCACCCCTTGCACTGATCTAACTGAGCAAGTGTTCCCCTTGGAAGTACATTAGATATTTTCTACATTATTTTCAAGGATCCATGATGAATATGGCCCAATCTCCTATGCCATAATTCGCCCTCATCCCGACTCACCACTTTTTCTGCTTTTCCTATCATGGCATTGCAGCCATCTACCTCTAGCATGTAGAGATTCTTAACTCGAATCCCTATATTCTTGACTTGACCCGTTGCTTTATGTCACAGGTAGGACTTTCCACTGCTAAAAACAACATCATAGCCTATGTCCTCCAACATTGCGACTGAGACCAGGTTTTTCTTCAGACCTGGAACATGCATAACATTTTTCAATTGAAATGGTTTACCTGACTCCCTCTGAAAGATAATGGTACCAATACCAGTTTCACTGTATCGTCCATCGTCGCCCATCTCTATATGCATTCTGAGATCTTTCTCCTCCAAGTCAATGAAAGACTCTTTATCTCCCGTCATGTGGAAGGAAGTGCCACTATCCAAATACCACACCGATCCTGATGCACTTGAATCCATGCATGCAATCAAAGAGAAGTCAAGTTCAAATTGTGAGACAAGAGCCTCACTAGTTGCAACTCCAACAACCATCTTGTTCTTCCTCTTCTGTGGATAGTTAGTAGTGAGATGCCCATGTTCGTGATAGTGAAAACACTTCACTTTGGACAAATCCAGCTTCTTGACTTTAGACTCAGATTTTGGATGGAATTTCTTCCCTTTCCCTTTCCTTTCCTTGGCAGTCAAAGAACAATCCTCTTCATCATCACGCTTTGATGAAGATCCATCTCTAGTGTTCTGCGTGAACTCCTCTTGCACTAGATCTGACCATAGTCATTCCCCATCCGGTAATTTTTCCCTTCCATTGACAGAGTCTTGATAACTGTGCCAGCTCTTGGGAAGTCCTAGGAGCACCAAGTTTACCAAATCATCAGCAGCGACTGTTATTCCCACACTTCCAAGCTCATCCCGATATTGTGAAAACTTCATGAGATATTTTGGAATGGTATCACCTTTTTCCATCTTGATCTTCCTGAGTTTATCTTTGAGCGCCAATTTCCTATGGTCGCTACTGTTTTGGAATAGATCCGTCAAAACCTTCCACATTGCATGTGGTGTGGTTTTCCCATGGAGACTTGAGACAATGTGGTCTCGTACTCCCTCGAACAGAATCCTCCTCACCTTTGCCACTTTCTTTTGCCATGCATCAAGATTTGCAGTGTCTGTCACATCTGGCTTAGGAACATCTTTGTCAATGTAATCCTTCAAGCCATTGTCTTCGAGTACTGCCTCCATCCTGTCCTTCCAATAAATGTAGTTAGAGCTACCCTCGAGTGCATACTCCAACCTCAAGCCATTGAAATACATTTCGATCTTGACTCAACTGTCGTACCAAGAAAATCTTGCAAATTCGAATGTTATTCAACCACCAAAACTCAACTGCTACAATCCCTCTTTCCCTGGGAGGCTCACACCCCACCTGTGAGTAGCCTAAGGGAAGTTCGCACCCTGCCTGTGTATAGACTAAGAACTTGAATGGGAGGTTCGCACTATAATACACTGTAGGGCGAGGAAAGTTCACACCTCTCCCTTGATCAGCGTGCGAGAATGCTCAGGAAAGTTCGCACCTCTCCTTTGACTAGGGTGCGAGAATTGTTGCTTTGAGAACTGTGCGTAGTCTACAATACTAAAGTTTGCAACCTGCTAGAGACAGGACCTACAAAAATAAAATTATGTTCGCACCTCACTTCCTTAGATCTGTGGCCTCCATGGCTCTGATACCATGTAGAAATTTCAATACAAATAAAAGTATTTCCTACGATTCTCCTGATCTAACAATTATACACCAATGTTAAATATGAAATAGCTTCTACTATTATTCTTGCATAAAATTAAACCACGATCACAACCACAATCACAAATTGAAATGTCAAGAACACATAACAAAAAAAAATTTCCAGGAAAGCGTAAAGCTAAAAACCGCACTATCATACATTATGTATATCATGAATCATGAAACAATCTTATACAAAACTCTAATCCAAGAGCTCTCGGTACAATACAATCGTCTCACGCTCACAAATCAACAAATACATGTGCCAATTCTTGTGTCCAGACAGCTTGCCTCCTCTGCACAATCTCTGCAATTCGAATTCTCACAATGATACAAATTGCCTAGTTTGCACATGCTCATAAGCATATTCACTACACGTGTGATCAAATCACAACTGATAGCCAAATTGTCCCTTTCACCTGTTAGCTCAACTGGGTCGCCATTGGATCTGACATGCATGTAGTTAATTGTGGTGAATCTTCAGTTGCATGTGAGTTCACTGATTTACTAAACTCTCACTAGTGCATGTTTAGTTACAACTAGTACAACTGATCTTAACTCACTTAACTACACTTATAATTATGCTACAAATCCAACTCACTCGATTATGAATGAAATAATAGATTAATATTTATTGTCCAATTTATTTAAGGGAAAAGTAAATTAGACACGTGTTTCTTGTTGACTTTTCAACATGGTAGTGCATCAGAAAACACTTGTATATGGATCGGCCTAGATATTATGAAACCCTCCATAGATAAACCAATCGTCCTCCTGACTACTATATTTCCACTGAGAACAACACTTTGGAACACACTCTCTAGTACCTGGGTAGTCGGGTAGTATGAATAAGGGCATGGTCTAGCCTCCTTAGTTGGTGCCATGATATATTGGGTCGAGTATTATTGTTATACCCTGCATGTATATCAGATAGCTATAGCATAGGGAAAATACTTTTCTATAGAAACCCTAAATACCCTAACCTTTAGGACGAAAACAAAAACATAACAGACAAGATCTATTGTTGTGCAACTTTACCTCCTGCATTTTGGTTGCACAATTACTACACATTTTTTCCTGTTAAGAATTTGGGCCTTTCCTGTCAACATACTTGTTTGGGACATATCCCATTGGATTCCTCTCTTCGCCTTGATTCCTGTGGTACCTATCTTTTTTAATACAATTATTCTAGTGGACCCAACCCCTTTTGTGGCGCCCTTATTTGGCCCCTATCCCATTGGATTCCCATTTTCACCCCAATCATAGTGGTACCTATCACTTGACACCATTCTTCTCAGTGGTCCCACCCCCCCTCCTGGTCCCATGCTTCTCCCCCTATCCAATTTGTGTGACCATTTTTTTAAATGGCCACCACCTGTGCCCAAGAACTCAATGCATTGGTTACTGACAACCTATAGAAAAAGGAGTACATTATGAATATCAAATCCAATGTTATCTCGCTCAATTCCTCTTTTCAAATCCTCAAGGACCAATGTTCCCACAACAAATACATCGAAACCACACTTGACCAATTGATGGGAAGTTCCCTAAACCCTTCCTCTTCTAAACAACCATCCTATCAGGGAGACCATGACTCTTCCCATTACCAAGGTCCTCATTCTACCCACCTTCCTCGGTACGTATTCAATCCCAGAATTGAGGTGAAAAAACTTGATGGCTCAGATCCCATAGGTTGGGTCACTCAAATGGAACATTATTTATCTCTGCATGGCACTATTGATTATTTATCCACGCTTCGTTATGGAATCCTACATAAGGATCTGGAATGATGGAAATGGTGTAAAAAGGCATGCCAAGGGTATGTTTCTTGGACATAGTTTTTTGTAGAGATTTATGACCTCTTTGACTCTGACACCCACCACTTAGGTCATTTGACCAAGTTGAAGCAATATGGGATAGTGGAAGACTTTATCATATCATTTGAGCACTTGAATTTCAGAACGGACGGTATGTCAGATACTTTCTTTAGGGAATTCTTTATCAGTGGCCTCAAAGATGAAATTTGTTCCCATGTTCTCATGACACATCCCTAGACTTGGTTGGAAGCTACTCAATGAGTCAAATAAGAACAACAGATTGTCTCTACCCAGATCCACAAACCATCCTTTCCTCATCTCCCTAAACCCACCAATTCCTTGCCTCCTACAACTCCCCTTAAAATCCAGAAATTAACGAGGAAAGAAATGGATGAACACCAACTCAAGGGTATTTGTTATAATTGTGATAAAAAATATTTTTTTGGTTCACAAGTGTAAGGAACATAATTTTTTTATGGCCATGACTAAGGATTTTTCTGAATAATAGCCCATTATTACACCTTTTGATGAGCTACCACTTCCATATGATTTGACCCCACCCTCTGATCCACCAGAAGTTGAACTGGTGATTTCACTTAATTCCCTCACTGGCTTCTTTCCTCCCCAAACCCTCAAATTAATTGGTTGAATTAAAAATAGGAAATTCATCATCCTTGTGGATAGTGGTAGCACCCATAATTTTATTCATTTCCACATTTCCCAAGAATTCAATTGTTACATCTATTTCGTCAATCATTTTCAAATCATGATTTCCAATGGAGATTCCATTAAATGTGGGGGACGTTGTGAAAATGTGCGGATTCAAATTGGTTAGTATCACCTAAAATCCTATATATTTTCTATAGACATAGGTGGTTATGACATTTTTCTTGGTGTCAAATTGTTACTCACTCTCGGCCCCATTCTCATTGATTTTAAGGACTTAACCAACAACAATATTGTTGGGTATGTGTTATATTCTTTGCACATATTTAGGTGGTTTTTCGGCACATGGTTTCTTTTTCGATGGTTTTCTATTTATGGTTAAGGAATTAGGGTTGTTGACTAATCCAAGTCATTGGGTTAGGGTTTTGGATGTCGTTGCCTCCTATATGTATATTTTATTGTAGAAAATGTATCACTATGAATGAATATAGAATATGTTGGTTTTCCCAGTTTGGGTTTCTAGGGGAAAAATCTATGTGTAATGTTTGTATTTTGCATTGTATCTTTTATGTTCTTTTACTAAAAATATGTTTGCAATAAATATTCTACAAGGTTAAAATATACATTTGGTATCATATCTTTGTTGGCTTCAGGGGGATGCCTTTGTGGTCAAGGGTTTGGCTTGAGACTGTGATAATCATTGTTATAGTGGGAGATCTATGGTATTGAGTTTTCAGGTGAAAATAAATGGCAAGAAATTCAAAAATGGAGATCGAGAAGTTTAATGAAATTTTTTTTTAGATGTGGATGCTCAAGACAAAAGATCTGTTGGTGGATAGAGATCAATGGATCACTATAGATCAAATTACTGCACCTACAGGAACTTCAACAGATGACTGGAAAAAGTTGGATCGGAAGGCAAAGAGCACAATCTGACTATGCCTCTTAGATTCAGTATTATTGAATGTGTCGGAGGAAGCTACAGCCAAGGATTTATGGGAAAAGTTGGGGAAGTTGTATCAATCTAATTCCCTAGTAAATAAAATATTCCTGAGAAAGAAGCTTTATAAACTGAGGATGAGAGATGGAGACTCGGTGGCAAAGTATTTGAATGCCTTCAATACTATGTTAAGTCAGTTAGTATCTATTGAGATTAAAATTTCAGATGAAGATAAATGTATCAGTTTACTATGTTCTTTACCAAACTCCTAGGATATTCTAGTTGTGGCCATAGGTAGTAATAAAACTTCCTTGAAATTTGATGAAGTGGTCTCATCCTTTTTTTCAGAGGAGATGAGATGGAAGAATATGGAAGGACAGAGCACAGATGCATTATTTGTAAGAGGACATTCCCAGGAAAGAAATAGATCTAAGTTTTCAAGTGGGAGATCTAAGTCTAAGGGTAGATCTAAATATCCCGGAAAGTTTGTAAATGTGTGTTGGAGATGTGGAAAAGAAGGGCACTACAAGAAGAAGTGTAGATCCAAATTTGAGAAAAAGAAGGGATATGAAGAATCTCCTTCTACAGAAGAAAATACCTCCAAGGAAGAAGGAGGGGATGTGTACTTGGCTTATTCAAGAAAACATGTAGATCATGAGGAATGGTTGGTTGACTTACGTGCATCCTTTCATATGACTCCCCACAGGGAGTGGTTCTGTGAATATGAAAGGTATGATGGAGGTAATGTTTTCTTAGGTGATGATTCGACAACCAGAATCATAGGACGAGGAAAATTCAAGTTGAGGCTCATAGACGGAAGGATTAGAACACTACCTGGTGTTATGCACATCCCAGGTTTGGATAGAAATTTGATTTATGTAAGAAAAATGGATGATGCAGGGATAAAAACAATATTTGAAAAGGAAACTTGTAGGATGGTTCGAGGAGCAATGGTGTTGCTAAAGGGAGTTCGGTTTGGAACTCTGTAAAAGCTACAAGGAAGAACTATTAGTGATGGGTGTAATAGTTTCATTGTTCCTGATATTGGAGTTGAACAAGAAAGAACTCCTACAGTCTCTGGATAAAAGGTTATGTTGTGGCATCAAAGACAGGGGCATATTGGAGAGAAGGGTCTTCGACTACTACACAGTAAAGGTATGGTTGAAGGGATGTCTAACTGCTCTCTAGATTTTGATTTTTTTGAACATTGTCTATATGGGAAGCAGAATCGAATAAGATTCCCCTCTAGTGCAACGAGGGTAGAAGGAATTTTACATCTAGTTAATAGTGATTTTTTTGGACCTATGTCAGTCCCATCATTGGGAAAATCTGTGTACTATGTCTCATTTATATATGAATTCTCAAGGAATACTTGGATATATTTCCTCAGGAAGAAATACGAAGTCTTTGACAGGTTTAAAGAGTTTAAAGCTCTTGTTGAGAATCAAACAAAGAAAAAAATTAAGGTGTTGAGGATAGATAATGGCAGAGAGTTCTGGAGGAATGAATTTGAAGAATTTTGTAAGAACTGTGGTATAGCAAGGCAGACGACTACTCCATATACACCTCAACATAATGGATTTGCAGAAAGGATGAACAGGACGCTGATGGAAAAAGCAAGGTTGATGCTTAGTGGTGCCAGGTTAGGGAAATAATTATGGGCAGAGGCAGTGGGTACTACATTTTACCTAGTCAACACTACTCAACAGAGCACTCTCATCAGTGTTGGATGACAAGACTCCACAATAGGTATGGACTGGTAAGGAACCTTCTCTCACACATCTCAAGGTATTTGGATGTGATGCATATGTTCATGTTCCAAAGGAAAACATGAGTAAGCTAGATAAGAAGGCCAAAAATTATATCTTTGTTGGATATAAAGATGGTATCAAAGGTTATAATCATTGGAACCCAGAAACTAAGAAGGTACTTTATAGACGAGATGTGGTATTTAGATAAATGAAATATGTTGTTAAATAGGATGTCCTACCAAGTAAGGAAGAACCAGAGAAAATAGAGTTTGATTTAAAGGATGATGAGTCAGACTCTACAGAAGAACAAGAATCAGAAGAATAAGATCCTCATACTCCATTATTGAGGAGATCAGTTCGAGAAAGAAGGCTATCCAAAAAATTTACTCCATCTAATTTCCCTTCAAATTTTCATTTGTCTATTACTAATGATGATCCTAGAACTGTCAGGGAAGCAGTGGATTTAGAGGATGGAAATATCTGGAAAAGGGCCATGGACAAAGAAATGAAATCTTTGGATAAGAATGAGGCTTGGGATCTAGTGGAGTTTTCGACTGGAAGAAAGCCTATTGGAAGCAAATGGGTATTTAAAAAGAATCTGAATGCAAAAGGAAAAGTGGAGAAATAAAAATCTTGTTTAGTATCAAAGGGTTATTCCAAAGTTGAGGGAATTGATTTTGGTGATATTTTTTCTCTTGTTGCCAAGTTAACCTCTATAAGATTTTTGTTATATGTTGTTGTTGCATTTGATTTTGAAGTAGGACAAATGGATTTGAAGACAACATTCATACATGGGGATCTGGAAGAAGAAATCTATATGAAGCAACCAGAAGGTTATGTTGTGAAGGGAAAAAAGGAGATGGTATGCAAGCTAAAAAATTCCCTGTATGGTTTAAAATAATCACTAAGGATGTGGTATCAAAACTTTGATACTTATATGCTGGGACTTGGCTTCACAAGAAGAAAAGAGGATCATTGTGTGTATTTTAAATTAATTGATGATCATTTAATTTATTTGGTCTTGTATGTGGATGACATGTTGGTGATAGGAAACAAAAAGGATATTATCCAGGATATGAAAACCCAGTTGTCCTCTAAATTTGACATGAAGGATCTCAGTGCTTCAAATTTCATTTTGGGAATGGAAATTAAAAGAGATCGGAAAAAGAGGAAACTCTAGTTAAATCAGAGAAAATATGTCAAGACAATATTGGAGAGGTTTAATATGCAGGAATGTAAACCGGTCAAGGTTCCTATTCCTATTGGTGTAAACTTATATGTCGATCAGTGTCCCAATACATAGGAAGAGGAGGAGGACATGTCTCATGTTATATATGCGAGTGCATTTGGAAATTTGATGTATTCAATGGTTTGTACTAGACCAGACATTGCACATGCAGTGGGATTTTTTAGAAGGTATATGTCAAAACCAGGGAAGGAGCATTGGTCAGCAGTAAAAAGGGTTTTTAGGTATTTGCGTGGCACTGCTAGTTATGGATTGTGCTACCAAAGAAGACCAGTATTGGACAGAGTGGTGGATATACATGGCTTTGTGGATGCAGACTTGGTTGGATATCTGGATCATAGGAGATATACAAGTGGGTGTGTGTTTAACCTGTTTGGAGGAGCAATAAGTTGGATAGAAAAATACGAGATGTAGTGGCACTTTCAACTACAGAAGTCGAATATATGGCAGCCACTCATGCAAGCAAGGAAGCAGTATGGTTACAAAGATTATGTTCAGGTATTGGGCTGGTACAAAAAGATGTAAGTATATATTGTGTAAGTCAAAGTGAAATTTTTTTGGCAAAGAACTCGACTTATCGTTCAAAGAAAAAGCATATTGATATTCAATATCACTTTGTGAGAGACATGATTGAAGAAAGGAAAGTATTGTTGATGAAGGTGGACACTTTGAAGAATGTTGAAGATTCATTAACAAAATCTATGAGCACTAAGAAGTTCTCTTGGTGTAGAGGATCCATGGGCATTGTTTCCCTGAATTGTTGACTATGTAACCCTGTAACCCCCTGTATGCACAGAAAACAACAAGTGGGAGAATGTTGGGTATGTGTTATATTCTTTAGGTGTTTTTTCAACACATGGTTTCTTTGCCGATGGTTTTCTATTTCCGGTTAAGGAATTGGGGTTGTTGACTAATCCAAGTCATTGGGTTAGGGTTTTGGATGTCGTTGGATCCTATATGTATATTGTATTGTAAACAATGTATCACTATGAATGTATATATAATATGTTGGTTTTCCCAGTTTGGGTTTCGAGGGAAAAAATACATGTGTAATGTTTGTATTTGTCATTATATCTTTTCTGTTCTTTTATTGAAAATTTGTTTGCAGTAAATATTGTACAAGGTTAAAATATACAAGTATAAGTTTCAATGCATCATGATACAAATAAATTCCCCCTTCCCATAGAGTCCATGATCATTCCATTCCTCTCATATCGAGTAGCCTTCCTCCAAATGTTCTCCCTTCTCATCATCCCTTTTCCTAGAAGAATGAAATTGAGAAAATTGTTCAGGAATTGCTAGAAGCGGGTGTTATCAATCCTAGTACCATCCCCTATTCTTCTCCTGTGGTCATGGTACTCAATAAAGAAGGTACTTGGTTCATGTGTCCCGATTTCTGCGCCCTCAACAAAATCACAATCAAAGAAAAAATCCCACTCTTGTTATTGATGACCTATTGGATGAATTGAGTGGTGCTTAGTACTTCACCAAAATTGATCTATGTTCTAGCTAACACCAGATCCGTATGAAATAATAAGACATTCCCAAGACTGCATTTCAAACTCATGAGGGTCACTATGAGTTCTTGGTAATGTTGGTTGGCCTATGTAATGCTCCCTCCACTTTCCAAAGTCTTATGAATAATTTCTTCCATCCCTTTCTCCATCATTTTGTCTTACTTTTCTTTGATGATATTCTCATATATATTAAAACTTGGACATCCCATCTCGCCCATGTGGATCAAGTTCTCCAACTACTCTTTAAGCACCACATTTTCCTCAAACAATCTAAATGTGCTTTTGGACCCTCAAAAGTGGAGTACCTGGGTCAGATTGTCAACAAGGATGGTGTATGGTTGGATTGTAATAAAATGGAAGCAATGAAGGATTGGCCTCACCCTAAAACACTTAAGATCTTGTGTGGTTTTATGGGTTTAATGGGATATTATCGAAAGTTTTTTCAGAATTATGGAAAAATTGCATCTCCTCTCACTGCTCTCCTTAAAAAGGATTCTTTTAGATGGACTCCAGTTACTAATCACTCCTTCCAAGCCTTGAAAGATGTTATGTTCTCGACCCCTTTCCTAGTAATTCCACACTTCACAAAGACTTTCGTCTTGGAATGTGATGCTTCCAGGAAAATAATTGGGGTTGTCCTCATGGAAGATGGAAGGCCTTTGGCCTTCACTAGAAAACAACTTTCTGAGAGACATTTTTTCCAATCCATTTATGACAAGGAAATGTTATCTATTTTGCATGATGTGGATCTTTGGCATCCTTATTTATTAAGACAGTTATTCCAAACTGAAATTGATCATCAATGTCTCAAGTATTTTCTAGAACAAAAAATTTCATCCCTGGAGCAACAGAAATGGGTGACCAAACTATTTGTCTATGACTATGAGATCATTTACAAGAAGGGAAAGGAAAATGTAGTTGCAGAGGCTCTTTCCCAAAAGTATGAATAAGATGGTTCCCTTTTCTCCCTCTCCTTAATTGTACCATATTGGCTCCAACTTGTTCATCAGGAATGGCTGCAAGACCCCAAACTTTATAGAATGATCCACCAATTACAACACAATTCTCTATCTTCTTCAGGGTACTATTGGCACAATTAAGAGGTTCACTACAAAGGTCATTTGTATTTAAGAAAACAATCACAACTTAAATCCACAGTGATTTTTGAACTTCATTCTTCCCCCACTGCTGGGAATTTAGGGTTTACCAAAACCTATGAACGGGTCAAATGTTCTTTTTTATGGGGTGGTATGAAACAAGATGTCCACACCTTTGTGGATGAATGTGAGGTTTTTCAAAAAAATAAGGGAGAAACAGTCAAAGCTCCACGAACACTCCAACTTCTTTCGATCCCCCCTACTATTTGGAGAGACATTTCTATGGATTTATTTGTTCACTTACCTAAATCGGGAAATAATTCAGTCATCATGGTGGTCATCGATCATCTTTCCAAATATGCTCATTTATGTTCTCTTAAACACCCATTCACAACATCCACATTGGTTCATATCTTCATAGATAATATCTTCAAGCCTCGTGGAATGCCTCATTCTATTGTCTTTGACAGAGATCCCACTTTCACCAGCAATTTTTGGCAAGAATTATTCAATCTACAGGGAACCCAATTTCATATCAGCACCACCTATCACCCCTAGATGAATGGCCAAACCAAAGTTGTCAACAAGTGTTTGGAAACATATTTGA
Organism: Picea engelmannii; assembly: GCA_009831015.1. Lineage (NCBI taxonomy): Eukaryota > Viridiplantae > Streptophyta > Pinopsida > Pinales > Pinaceae > Picea > Picea engelmannii. The sequence continues at coordinate 1,065,864 of ML778279.1, forward strand.
GGTTTTTTGCATATGAGAGGAAAACTTAGTGGGCTTAGTGGTTACCCCTAGTTGAATGGTGGTATAACACATCTTACCATGTAGATACTCACATGAATCCTTTTGAAGCAGTATATGGTCAAAATCCACCATCGGTTCTCTCATACATGCGAGGGGTTTCGAAGGTTTAGGAGGTTGAAAAAAATATTACAGTCTGAGAGGCTATTATTCGTGCCCTCAAAGACAATTTGGTCATGGCTCAAAATCACATGAATCAACAAGCAGATCAAGGTCATTCCGAACATCAATTTGTTGAAGGGGACCAGGTGTTTCTTCAACTGCAACCTTATAATAAGACTTCACTCAAAGTTGAACACTGTCAGAAACTTGCTCCCAAATTTTATTGTTCTTATACTATGCTCAAGCAAGTGGGATCGGTGGCCTACTAGTTATATCTACCCATTCATTCTAAGCTCCATCCTATTTTTCATGTCTCCTATTTAAAGAATGTGATTGGAACCAAGTGCCAAACTCAAACCAGTATCCCTAAGTTGGATGAATAAGGTTCCATCTTGTTGCAGCCACAAAAAGTATTGGACTAGCAAGAGTGTTATATCCATCAGTGCACCATTAAGGAAGTGTTATTCTAGTGGAAAGATACAACTCCAGAAGATGCCACCTTTGATCCAACCACCATTCTAAAACAATTTCCTCATCTCAAGCCTTGAGGAAAAGGTTGTTCTTCATGGAGGAGGGCATGTTAGGGACCTAACCTCCATAACCCATCATGTAGGTAGAATAATATGTTTCCATGTAATAAAGGTTGATATTAATAATGCCTAGCAATAAGGAAGAATAATTCAAATGTAAGAAAACCAAATAGAATCTTTCGCTTCTAGAAGGATCTTCCTCTAGATGGTTCTTTTGGGTAGATAAATTTAGTATAAATAGGAGTAGAGGGTATGAGAAGTTTTTTCTTGAGAATTATTGTAATAGAGCGTTGCTCTACTGGAGGTTTACCGCTCGAAGAGGCAAGTAATAATTGTTTCATATCAATAAAGGTATCATTTTGGTTTTGTGGTTTCATCTATTGTGTTGTTCTGATGTTATTCTCTACAATATTTTTGTTTTCAGCTATTGTAATAGATCTGGCACCTTACAAATAATCCATGAACTTGTTATTTATGGGATAGTAATCAAATTAATGAAGGGGTGGTATGAACCTGTTATAAGAAAGAATGTCAATAAAACTAGTCATGTATGAGACCATGATATGGTTGGTTAAGATACGGTTCCACACAAGTGTTCAAAGAACTTCCTACTTGTAATTGATGTTTGGATTGCAACCTTGTTATTAACACTACAAAAACCACATAATTGTATTCTTGATATAGTGATCGGGTTGAAAGGGAAGGTATAAAAAGGGTTGAACAAGAAATGAGAAGTTTATGGAGTATGTGTTTGGCCATTGTCCAGACCATATAATTATCATGGTGGGATGCATGATTTAGAACAAGTCTTTCTAAGTGCAATGTAGGATTTCCTTGGAAATATATGCATGGAGAATCACATTCATGCATGATGTAGTAATTTTTCACTCATGTATGCTAACATGGAGTGTGTATGCTTGAAAACATTATGGAATGCATTTTAAAAATGCATGTATACAATATATTTTTGATAGATGATCATGCTAGTAGCTGAGAAGTGAGATCCTGAATATGTCTTGAGATTGTTAACAATCATGAACTATTAGGTACTACATCAAGAGAGTTGTAGCTTGAAGTAGTCACATAAGGATGGACTACATGGAATTTTTTTGTTCAAGGAACATAGTAGTAAAATAGTTATGATAAGGAAAAAGATTGATTTATGATAACCTATATGCAGAAAATGATAAGCTCGTGTAACTAATAGTTTTTTAGTTATGATTGAATTGTTGGATGTGGACAATTCGAAGATCACTTTGAGAGTTTGATTAAATAATGTAATAAAAGTATGATATGCATGATATACTAACCATGTTTTGGCTGAAAGCAAAAAACAATTAATGTAGGGAAGAAGCTCCAAATATGGAATTGTTGGAAGCCATAATTAAGACTAATTCATGTTGTAGCAACAACCAAGCAAATATGAGATGAAAAATCATATTTTTGTGATTTATTTTTCCTTAGGAAATAATTCAAAATTTCTGAATAAAATTTTATAATATTGACTCTTCATGATTGTATGTATATACTTCATATGAGATAATATTTATTATAGATAGAATACTTGAGAAGAGAAGCTACAATTGGGAATATTAGAGCCTTGTAATTGCAGAACCTTAGTAAGGGTCTGTTAATAATTTGGTGTTCTCCTTGTGTGTGAAATCCTTGGCAAGATGGATCGTTGAAGGAATGTATATCATTTAAAGGATACCTAAGCCTAAAAGGGTGAGTGCAGCAAGGAAGGAGAAACATAAAATATCACAATGCAATAAATTCTTATTGAAACAACTCTATGGAAAAGAAGGAAAAGACTTCTAGTTGAAGTATGAAGACAGAACTAGAAGGATAATAAGCTTCAATGGCCAAGGCGTGGATATTTTTGAATAATTTTAGAAAGAACGTTGTATTGATGCCCTGAGTATGGTGCATAAATAAGGGGGAGGGGAATGTAATACCCTAGTTTGACCCCATTTGTAATTGAGAATATAGGTTAGTGAGTCATGTTACTTTGAGGCCAAAGTGCATGTGTACTAAATAGGTTAGTGAGCCACATACTAAAAGGATTGTAGGTCTATCATGTGCATTATGTAATCATAATTGGATAATAATAAAATCACACCACTTCATGCAGACTGACTCAAAAAAAGAGTAAGGGGGAAAAAATCCACTAGGAAAAGGGGAAAATGGGCTAAGAGTCATAGGTTAAGGGCTTAAGACTAAGGGGCTTAAGACAAGAGAATATTTTTAATAATAATTTATATAATTTATGTTAAGGAATGAATCACCAAGTGGGGGTTGTTATCTATCCAAGAGTCACCCCCAGACTGCAAATGGGAGTAAGCTTGGTAACATACAACTTGATTTATATTGATTTTAAAATGAGGGATCAACAAGACTTGAAAGAAAGGAAAATACAAAAGATATCATTGCAGATCAGTGATGGACCATTGGGAAATGGAGTCAAAGGACCCAAACTTATAATAATGGTTGGAAAAACATGGTAATCATCCCAAAAATGTGTCAAAGGTGTAAAACAAGAACTTGACAAAATTTGGTGTAGGATTTGAAGGATGAACATATTTAGTTATTGATTCTAGAGCTCCTCCTGGTAGCATCCTTGGCCAACATGTATAATCACTACTTGGATGCTTTTTGTCATTTTTTATAACAATTGGTGTGTGAAAGTGAACTCTCTGTCAAAAATGGGTTTTTATCAATGCAAATATCAGTTAATAACATTCTTGGGACACCTGATAGAGCTTTGAAATGATAAAAATTTGGAAAAAATGAAACGGTGTGCTACAGGAGAGTTCATAATGCCTGAACTCACTAGCTCCCTGAACTGGTATTTATGACAATTTTTTAAGAAATCAGGACACAACAGTGGATTGTTTTTCTTCTAACCTTTTAATGACAATTTGGGTTCCTCTTAAATTTGGTGTGGAGGTAAAAAATGGTTTTTTTTTACATTCTAACACAAATTCAACCTGACCCACTTCATATTTTTTGAGAAAATCCAAAAACATCACCTACAAGAAATTTCGTAGCACATGTTGTCACAAGTGCTACGAACTCTGACAGTCTGAAAAATTCGAGCTATGGGAAGGCTTCCAGTTGTGAAGGAAGGCTCGAATGGTCTCATAGGAGTTTTTTGGACATGAGGGACATGTGCTCCATCTCCATATCAATCAGGAAGACCTATTTCAAAAGGCATTATCATCATAGACAAAATCCCAAAAAAATAGGAATTTGTTAGGCTTTTGATGGAATCTTTTGTAACAAGACTCCTAAATGGAGGAGGATCCTATTGGAAAAATGAAAGGGGGGCGAGAATCAGTTGTTACCATGCTTAAAAAAACATGATTATTTTAAACTCTTTACAGAGCACTCAATAACAATCACAATAATGCAAGGAGGTAAGAAATAAAACATTCAACATCAATCACACACATGAAATATACAGAGACAAATATTTCTTGAGGAAACCCATAAAGGGTAAATACCTCTTCTTCTTGATATGATAAGTAATCTTTACATTATGTACATTATCATACTTATGAGCTCCAACTCATTGTGAGACTACCACCTCTATTTTGCAAGCTACAACTTGCTGAGAGAAACAACTCTCTGGTTTCTCTAGCACCCACAAGAAGGAAGCACCAACTCCCTGAGTGTTCCATCACAAACTGGATGGAAGCACCAACTTCCAGTCACACAGGCACCAAACTGTATAACAAAGAACAATAGTTCTCCCTTGCACCACCCTGCCACCCTAGTTTTTCTGGCTACAACCAGATGGAAGATACAACTCCCTGTGTTCAAGCACCCACTTGAAACTTCTAAGGACAACAGTCCTCCCTAGAACCTCCCTACCACCCTGATTGTAAAAACTTTGTTACTAAAACTTATTATAGTGATACATTGTTTAACAATAGCTTACTAGTCTCATCATTGTTCTGCTGCATTGTTATGCTCTACCTGCATCAATATCTTCCTGCTCGCATTCTTCTTTGACCTTTTTGTTCTCTACTTTGTCTCTACACATGCACCTCAGCTTCCTCTTCCTCTCTCAGATATGCATTTTTGTTCTATGCGCTATGCCTCTTCTATTCATTTCAACTGTTTCACATCGCCTTCTTTTACCCGCATGAATAACTCTCAACAGAAGAACACTCATCTTCTTTTTTCTGTGTATATTTATATTCTCTGTGCACCAACTGCATCCTTGATGCGCAATACCTCTTCATGCTCTTCACTACGTCACTGTTCTGCCCTACAGGTTGTTCACTGCATCTCTTCCTTGCTCCTTCATAGATCAACATCAGAATCACTTCACTTCTTTGTTCTACATCCCTTTCTCACGTCGATTCATCTACTAATCATCATGACAACTCCTCATCTTCTCTCGTGGTTCTGTTACCAATGATTTCATCATCAGTGGCCATTATGATGAGATTCCTTAGCTTCTCTGGAAGTCGTGACTCTTCATTCTCTCTGGCAGTTACAGTCAGCTGATTTTGGTTCTTTTGGCTCCTAAGCCCCTTCCTTATCGTGACTGATGGTTGTGACCTAGGGCCAATCACTTCAGGACTTCATGTTTCAGGTCATCTATCATGAGTCACCCCGACTCTCCCAACTTATGATCTCCCAAACTCCGAAGTGGATATTAGCGACATGTTATCTCTTCCCTAGATATGGAATTGGGCGATGAGTTCATGTGACCACGCACAATCCTTGGTATCAATGATCAGATGTCATGTGTCCCTCCAAACCAACAGACGAGATCTATTTCATGATCTGGGCTGCAGGAGTTTCAATTCTCAATCTTTCCTGAGTGTAAACTCCTCGCATATTTATATTTCAAGTGAATGTTGTTCGTTCGATCAGGATCTTAGATCGACGACTTGATATTTCTATGATGAAGCTCTGATATCTTATCCTATACTTCCACTCGAAATTGATCCAACAACCGACGAGAGTTGACATTCCATAGATTTCAAATCTCAAACTTTCGTGAGTGTAAACTCCTCGCATATTTATATCTGGAGTGAATGTTGTTCATTCGATCAGGATCTTAGATCAATGACTTGATCTTTCTATGATGCAACTCTGCTAGCTTATCATGTCCTTCCACTTGGAATTCATCTGACGACTAACGGGACTTCACATTTCAGAGATTTCAAATCTCAAACTTTTGTTTCCTCCGTACGACAATCTCCCAGAGTTGATGATCTGTAGACACTTGTCTCCTTGATTCTACAATCAAGATATCCTCTACAATTTCGAACTTCAAGACTTTCAGTTCTCAAATTTTTCTTTCTCTTGAAGCATTTCACCCGGAGTCCATGATCCAACGACGCGTGTCCCTCTCGGATCATCGTTCGATATCTTCTTTGTGTCTCCTGACTTCAGAGATTTAAATTCTCAAACTCTCATTCATCCTTCCTTTGCTTTTTCCCAGAGTTGACAATCCACTGACGTGTGTCCTCTTTAATCCAATGACTATCCTCCTCTTTGGGACTTTGACCTTCGCGACTTTGGGTATTTGGACGAGAACTGGTGGTAAAACTCCCGAAGCAAATCTCTCAAAGTGACGAAACCCTTGCGTCACTCGATGACGTGTCATGAGCTAAGAAGATACCACGTGTCACTCGGATTTGTGATTTCCACGTACTTGAAATATCGAATCAACTTGAAACTTGTCAATGTCTTATTGCACCACATGTCCTTGCTGACATAGTCTACCACTTGTCCTTGCTGACGTGGTATGTCACATGTCCTTCTCAAATCAATGGTTTTCGTTCTCACTTTTATCAACGGTTGTGATAAAATCGTGACTTCGTGTTTTTGGTGTTTGAACTTGAGCCAACCCTAAATCTTCTTACTCCCAATACATGAAATACTCTAGATCAATGGCCCAAAACCCTCTATGATTCAACAGCCTAGATCTCATCGGGACATCACGTTTTGCGAAGTTGTGCTACAATTTTCCTTGATTCTCCCAACTCATGAAACTCTGAAATGCTTCATATTGGATCAATGGTCGAGATCTCTCCCTCTAATCGACGGCTGCAATCAATATCACAGACTTGGGCTTCATATCAGATCAACAGTCCATATCCTCGGTGATCCAATGGTTCAGATCATTTCGTGACTTCGCATATCATGAGTTCCTACAACTCTCACCTTTGACTTATCCATCTCGCATGTCAGCAAAATGATGATATCGCACCACGTGTCCTCTGGATCCAACAACCTAGATCATTTCACGACTTCTCATATTGCAAAGTTGGAGGATGGCTCTCGACGATTATCTTCTTCGCAGTTATACTGGATCTGACAGTTGTTGGTCCTCGACGCTCATATCCATTAGATCAGATCTGTACTTCTCCTCTGTGCTTCCTATGGTCAATGGACTCTGATCTAATGAACATCGGGTATTCGGGATTGGTGATCCAATGACCACTATCACTTCTCCTCCTGAGCTTTAGATTTCTCAAATCTCTAAGTGTCAAAGGCCACGACCTTTGATCCTTCTCTAAGCCTTGATGTATGGGATCTCGTCTTCACATCTTAGAATGCTATCTCTTGTGAGATTTGATCTTTGTATACTCACGCTATTCCTCCTAAGCTTCTTTGTTGTTCTTTCCAATCCCACTCTGTCTGTAAACCTGCCAACATCGTTGTTGTTCTTACCATCAATGACAAGCACACTCTATCTATAAACATGCCAACAATCTCCCCCTTTGGCATTTATGGAAACCCTGAATGAATGCACTATTCTCCTTAGACCTCCAAATGTAGCATGACCACACCTTTTATACCCCTTTGACATCAATGTCAAAGAAAACATCCTCCCCCTGAGTTGTTGTAGTACTTTTAGGAGGTATCATATATTCAACCAATACATACTCCCCTTGACAGGATGGAGTCTCTTATTTGAGTCCTGCATAGTATTTGTATCTAAACCATAGCCTTCTCCTTTTGATTCTTGGACCTGTTCATCTCCATCTCCAGCTGTGTCCTCTGTAGCATACTCAATATTGCTCACCTCTCTCACTAGGACTCCTTGATCAACCTTTGCTTGTCATAACTGAATGACTCCCCCTGCCACTCTTCTCTCTCTGCTTCTGACTGATTTATCCCTTTGGTAAGAGATTAGATATTTCTAGGAAGGTCTTTCCTCTTGATATCTCCACAGGATGTCATGTACATCAGAATGTTGCTTTTGTGGATGCTGTTGTCCTAATGGAACACTGCGCAATTGTAGCTCATATTTTTCAAACAACCCCTGGATATGCCTGTTGATTCTCATCGATCTCTATTAATGCAGTTTCATTTTTCTTCCATGATGCCTACAATCCAAGGATTTATGACCATATTCAATCACAAGAAAAAACTGCTACAAACACTCTCATATCTGCTTTCCCTTTTTACAAATGAAGGACCTATGTTAGGTTTCTTAGGAGTACTGATTTCTTCCTTGTTGTATCCAAGACCGGATTTTTCATTTGGTGATCTATGTCTATCCAAGATCTCATTTAGGGTCATGGATTTGTTCAAGAATTTGATTTGGGTGTTTGACTTCTCAACCTTCTTTCTAGGATTCACAACTTTTGCTTCCATATTATGACATGATTCTTATTCTACTCCTTCCATGGGATAAATGTTAACATAACATTCTTTTATTGTATCTTAATCTTCTTCTTTACTTGTAGGAGAGGATTCAATATCAACATCATTATCTGTCGTTATGCCTTTAGCCACCACTTGTCCCAAGTTTACATTTTTCACCTTACAATCTTTGGACGTGAACACCTCTTCACAACCTCTGTCACGCATTTGACTTATACTGAGCAAATTATGTTTCAGATCATCTACAAGCAGATCATCCTGAGAATATCCTTTTCCATTACTCAAACTAACCATCCATTTACCCTTGATTTTACCTGGTTCATCATTTTCAAAGATAACATTTCTTGTTTTTCTTTTACTTATAGGCAAAATATTATCCTTGTCTCCATTCATGTGCTTGGAACATTCACTGTCTATATTCCAAGAGTCCTTTTGTTTTTGAGTTGAAAGTATTATATCACATTTTTCACTATCTTTCTTTTTCCATGTGTTGGCCTTTCTAGCAAAGAACATTATCCTTGGATCTGCCTTGTAATTCTTCAGATGGCAGTTTGCAGCATTGTCGCCGAGGTTATGATAGTTATAGTATTCAAGCTCATTGTTCAATAGGTCAAAGTCATTATTGCAATGTTGTATACTCATTGATTGTTCATTATTTCTTGACCTCCTCAGTTGCATGTCTCTAAACTTAATTTGACCATTTGCAATATGTGATTGTTTGTTACTTGGTTGTATCATTCTTTGTTGTGGCAAATATTTATTCCTTCAGTGTCTTGATTGCGTATGTCTAAATCTTAAGGAACAATTTACAACTTTGTGGCCAAAGTTAGAACAGTAGAAACAATATCCATAGAAAAAATATTTGTACCTAGAAAATGGTTGTCTTCTTTGACCAGGTTGATTTCTTCCATGCTGATGATTTCCTTGAGCAGAGGGTGTATTATTTATTTGATAAATAGGCTCAGTTATGGCACCCTTTTCTTTACTCCTCCTTGGCGGTTGATTATCTTCCTTTGTTTCTGCAAGTTTGTTGTTGTCATTGGTTTTGGATTTGACAAACTTGATGGATTCTTTGTTGCTTGGATGACCACTACTTGATCCCTCTTCATAACCCAAACCAGTTTTCAACTTTGGACTCCTTTGCTGATTTAGAATGGTGGATAATGGTTTTGAGGATTTGATACTTGATAGATTTTGGTGATACAAGGCTTGAAACTTCTCCAACTCTTTTCTAGTTTTCACTACTTCTTCTTCTAGAGCTTCACATATTGCCTTCTTTTCTAATAAATTTTGTTTCAGAATGTATTCGATTTTATTTGCCTCTTCTAATTCCACTTTTAGCAGGGCAAAGTCTCCGTCAAGTTTTTTATTACCTTTCTTGAGTTGTATCAACAATTGTTTTTTCTTTCTCTTCTTAAGTTTGAGTCTGTCAATCTCTTTCAAAGCGCTAATCAACTCTCCTTCCAAGTCTACCATGAATTCTTCATCATTAACATCACTTCATGTTCTTTTATTATCATAATCCTCTTTGGCCATAAACATGAAGTCATTTACCTTATCTTCACAGGAGGAGTCACTATTTGTGTCTTCTGAAGAGTCATCATTGTTTACACATAAACGTTTACTTTTACCAAATATTTTGGATTTGTACTTCTCTTCACCTTCAGAGTTCTGGTCCTTCTTCTTGTGTGGACACTTAGATGCAAAGTGACCTATATTTCCACAGTTAAAACATTTGAAGGGTAAATTCCTTGGTACTTGCTTGATCATTTCTTTAGTCTTCTCACAAATTTTTCTTCAATTTCATCAAGCTCAGAATCCTCATTCTTGTCTGCTTTAAATGATGCTTCTCTAGTGGTATATTTATCTTTACTAATCCTCATTTCATAAGCAGTTAGATTCCTAGGAGTTGATCAATAGACAGAGTCTTAAGATCATTCATTTCTTCTATTGCAGAAACTTTTGGATTGAATCTATCAGGAAGATATCTTAAGATCTTTTGAACTAATAATACATCTTCAATATTCTCACCAAGACCTTTCATGGCATTCACAAGATCCTCAAATCTTAAGAATAATTTATTAACTGTCTCACCCTCATTCATCTTTAGTTGTTCAAACTGTAATCTGTAGGTTTGAATCTTGGCATCCTTTACCTTCTCATAACCTTCATAGTTGTTAATGAGTTTGTCCCACATTGCTTTGGCAGTTTCTAAGTGCATAACTTTTACAAATTTTTCTTCTGCAAGCCCACTCAAAATGGCATTCATATCCTTAGCGTTGGAGGTTAATTCTATCTTGTCAACCTTGGAAGCTAATACAACCAGCTTTACATAACCAGTTTCTACCACATCCCAGACATCTGCACCTAAAGCCATTATGTATGTTCTCCTCCTAACTTTATAGAAGCCAAAGTTTGTTCCATTGAACAGGGGAGCCTTATTGGTTGAAGTTCCTCCATGTCTAGTCATGTTTAATCTCTAGGATATACCCTTAAATAAAGGGAACTTTGTCTAATAACTGAGAGGGGGGGTGAATCAATTGTTATCGTTCTTAAACAATTATGTTTATTTTAAACTCTGTATAGAGCACTCAATGACAATCACAATAATGCAGGGAGGTCAGAAATAGAACATTCAACATCAATCACACACATGAAAATATACAAAGACAAATATTTCCTAAGGAAACCCATAAAGGGTAAAAACCTCTTTTTCTTGATATGATAAGTAATCTTTACATTCTCTACATTATCATACTTATGAGATCCAACTCATTGTGAGGATACCACCTTTGTTTTGCAAGCTGCAACTTACTGAGAGAACCAACTCTCTGGTTTCTCTAGCACCCACTTGAAGGAAGCACCAACTCCCTGAGTGTTCTAGCACCAACTTCTAATCACACATGCACCAACCTGTATAATAGAGAAAAATAGTTCTCCCTTGCACCACCCTGCCACCCTGGTTATTCTGGATGCAACCAGATGGAAGCTACAACTCCCTGTGTTCCAACACCCACTTGAAACTTTTGAGGACAACAGTCCTCCCTAGAACCTCCCTACCACCCTGATTATAAAAACATTGTTACTGAAACTTATTACAGTGATACAGTGTTTATCAATAGCTTACCAATCTCATCATTATTCTTGTTGCACTATTATGCTCTACCTGCATCAATATCTTCCTACTCGAATTCTTCTTTGAGCTTTCGATTCTTCTAATTTGTCTCTGCACATGCACCTTGGCTTCCTCTTCCTCTCTCAAATATGCATTTATGTTCTATGCACTATGCCTCTTCTATGCATTTCAGCTACTGCACATCGCCTGCTTTTACCCGCATGAATAACTCTCAACAGAAGCACACTCCTCTTCTTTTTTCTGCGTATATTTATATTCTTTGTGCACCAAGTGCATCCTTCATCCGCAATACCTCTTCATTCTCTTCACTACATCATTGTTCTGCCCTACAGGTTGTTCACTGCACCTCTTCCTCGCTACTGCATAGATTGACAGCAGAATCACTTCACTTATTTGTTTTACATCCCTTTCTCACGTCGAGTCATCTACTGATCATCATGGAAACTCCTCATCTTCTCTCACAGTTATGTTACCTGTGAGTTCATCATCAGTGGCCATTATGATGAGATTCCTTAGCTTCTCTGGCAGTCATGACTCTTCGTTCTCTTTGGTTGTTACAGTCAGCTGGTTTTGGTTCTTTTGGCTCCTAAGCCTCTTCCTTCTTGTGACTGTTGGCTGTGACCTGGGGCCAATCACTTCGGGACTTTGCATTTCAGGTCATTTGTCGTGAGTCACCTCGACTCTCCCAACTCCGAATCTCCCAAACTCCGAAGTGGAGATTAGCGACGTGCTATCTCTTCCCTAGATATGGCATTGGGCGATGAGTTCATGTGACCACACACAATCCTTGGTATCAACGATGAGATGTCACGTGTCCATCCAAACCAACGAATGAGATCGATTTCACGATATGGGCTCTGGGAGTTCCAATTCTCAAGTTTTCCTAAGTGTAAAATCCTCACATCTTTATATCCAGAGTGAATGTTGTTTGTTCGATCAGGATCTTAGATCGACGACTCGATCTTTCTATGATGCAACACTACTATCTTATCCTATCCTTCCACTCGAAATTGATCCGACAGCTAACGGGACTTCGCATTCCAGATATTTCAAATCTCAAACTTTCCTAAGTGTAAACTCCTCGCATCTTTCTATCGGGATTGAATGTTGTTCGTTCGATCAGGATCTTAGATCGATGACTCGATCTTTCTGCAATGCAGCTCTGCTATCTTATCATGTCCTTCCACTCGAAATTGATCTAACGACTAATGGGACTTCGCATTCCATAGATTTCAAATATCAAAATTTTGTTTCTTTCATACGACAAACTCCTGGATTTGATGATCTGCAGACATGTGTCTCCCTAATTCTACGATCAGGATCTCCTATGCGAGTCCGACCTTCGGGACTTTCAATTCTCAAACTTTTCTTGCTCCCGGAGAATTTCTCCTAGAGACCATGATCCAATGATGCGTGTCCCTCTCGGATCACCAGTCGAGATCTCCTTCGTGTCTCTAGACTTTAGAGATTTCAATTCTCAAAATATCGTTCATCCTTCCTTTTCTTTTTCCCAGAGTTGAGAATCCATTGATGCATGTCCTCTTTAATCCAACGGATATCCTCTGCTCTGGGACTTCGACCTTCAGGACTTCAGGTATTTGAGCGAGCACTGGTGGTAAAACTCTCGAAGAAAATCTCCCGGAGTGACGTAACTCTTGCGTCACTCAATGACGTGTCATGAGCCAAGTAGCTGCAATGTGTCACTCGGATTTGTGATTTCCACGTACCTGAAATGTTGAATCAACTTGACACTTGTCATTGCCTGATTTCACCATGTGTCCTTGCTGACATAGTCTGCCACCTATCTTTGCTGACATGGTCTCCTGATGTGGTCTGCCACATGTCCTTCTTGAATCAACGGTCCTCGTTCTCCCTTTGATCGGTGGTTGTGATCAAATCACGACTTCACATTTCGGGTGTATGAACGTGAGCCAACCCTGAATTTTCCAACTCTTGGTACCTTAAATAATTTAGATCAACGACCCACAACCCTCTTTGATTCAAAGGACCAGATCTCATCGGGACATCGTGTTTCGCGAATTTGTGCTGCGAGTTTCCTCAATTCTCCCAACTTGTGAAACTCTGAAATGCTTCATATCGGATCAACAGTCGAGATCTCTCCCTATGATCGACGACTGTGATCAATATCATGTACTTGGGCTTCATATCAGATCAACATTCCATATCCTCGGTGATCCGATGGTTCATATCATTTCACGACTTTTCATATTGCGAGTTCCTACAACTCTCACCTTTGACTTCTCCATCTCGTGATTCAACGAAATGTTGATCTCTTGCCACGTGTCCTCTAGATCCAACAACCTAGATCATTTTGCGACTTCGCATATCACGGAGTTGGAGTATGGCTCTCGGCCATTATATTCTTCGCATTCATATAGGATTCGATGGCTATTGGTCCTCCACGCTCAGATCCAACAGATAAGATCTGTACTTCTCCTCTGCGCTTCATCTGGTCACTGGACTCTGATCTAACAGACATTGGGTATTCAGGATTGGTGATCCAATGACCACTGTCACTCCTCCTCATGATCTTTGGCTTTCTCAAATCTCTAAGTGTCAAAGTCCACGACCTTTGATCCTTCTGCAAGCCCTAATGTATGGGATCTCGTATACACATCTCAAAATGCTATCTCTCCTAAGCTTTGTACTATGTATACTCATGTTATTCCTCCTAAGCTTCTCTTTTGTTCTTTCCAAGCACACTCTGCCTGGAAACCTGCCAACATCATTGTTGTTCTTGCCATCAATGACAAGCCCACTCTGCCTATAAACATGCCAACAAATCATGTGAAACTCCTTGGTTTCGACCTCCTTAGGGTAGATAGAGATTATTCACTATAAATAAAAGGTTTTTGATGCAAAAAGGGTTGTATTCATGGGCCAAGAGAGGAGATATTTGGAGGAGCAGTTTTAGTTGCTCATTTGTAATCTTGAGGGCCTATTTGTAATGACATTTTATTCCATTAAAGATTCATGAGAGTTGTTATCATATTGTCTTCTGTGTTTTTCCATTTCATTGTTATCTTATTGTTTGAAAATATTGCAGGTTTTGAGGATCATAGTTTCCATTGATGGATGGATTCATGAACAACAGAGGATCTATTGTAGCTTTCCCATTTAATCATTGTTTATTGTCAAAGCAATCTTTATCTATTTGCAGAAAGGATATATGTGAAATGGATGTTCTTCCTTTTTTTATATTCACCATGCTTATACTCATCATTATATACCCATTTTTTCTGATATACAATTTGATTTCCTTTGATCTGTAGGATGTTATGACTCCTTTCCCAATGGAATGCCTCTACAGACAATTTGTTTCCCTCCCCCTTTTTTCCCAGTCTTTCTAATTCACCTACTCAACCAATTTAATCTATTTATAGTTTTATGGGTACTGGGCTTGCACTTACATCAGTCTAAGTGTGAATCTCAATACTAACAGGTGCAAAGGCAGATCATAAAGTGACAAGTGTCATTTTATGCACATTCAAATATAATGGGAGAATGGAGAGTATTTTCCCATGTGAACTTTCATTTTCTCACAATCGTGGAAGAGGATCATCTCCTATGCTACCATCTATAATTTCTTCCATCATCATAACCACAAGGGGGAAATCTAGGAAGTGATTTCTAGTGAATTGGAACTGAATATGTGGGTTGTCAAGCTTGTATCTTGTAGAAGAGGAGGGTTTTCAGACCCGTAAGAATTCTCTCCGAGTGGGAGAATCATTGGGAATTGAATTCCCAAAGTTCCAATTGCAGATACAAGGCTCAAAGAATTCCTACTCAGTGTTTTGTGAAGCCTGGAAAGGAAGTGGGGCATCTAATGGGGCACACTTCCTGGGTGGTACAAGCATGTGGGGAATTGGAGACTCTAGCTGGCTAGAGTTGGAACTTAACTCTAAGAATTATTGTTGTTTAGAAAACTATTCTGGGATAGGAATCCATTTTTCCCGAGTGGATTTTAAGACCAACTTGGGGGCGACCTTCTATCAGTTTGTGGGAATTTGAGTCTATGACTGGGAGGAAATTCGTAGGTTTTCATGCAGTTGGTGCCTATTTATACCAGATATGTGGCTCACCATGTACTTGTATGAATTCTTGTATGAATAACTATGTATTCCTATTAATGAATACTATTGTTCTATTATGTTCAATATGATGCTATTAAACTTGTACATGGACATTGTTTAAATATTTCTTGTCATGAGTATTTACTGTTGGAATTATCATTCAACATTTGCTGCTAAATTTGTACAAGAATTGGTAATTATACTCCTCATTCATGAGTAATGTATTTTGAGATTATACTTTTGTATATCTATTTCTAGGAATGACTAGGACTGTGTAATCATTGCATGAGAATAATTATGTAATTAATGTGTGCTTTTGTTATTATATCAACCGTGTATATAAAATATTTATATATGTATATATTTGCAATGGTATGCCTATAATAGAGCAACAGGTTTGTATATTGGACCTGCATGGGATGAATATGAAGTGTAGAGGTGAAACAGTTAGTAGGTCTGCATTTTGTTTGACTAAATCGCTAAACAAAATTTAGCTCTATGGACTCATATCATAGCTGTAATTAGCATGATTGTTACTAGTTATGGATGGAAATTCCTTAGAAATGTAACCAATATAATGATGTAGCGTGAGGATGTGGGACTACTAAGTTTCAAGGAATAAGTAATGTCCCATTCAACACTAAATGAAATTGACAAAACTCAATAACCGTCGATCCATGAGTTGGAATTGATCTGATCTGTCCAACAACAGGCTACCCCTGTTTGAAATTACCTCGTAAAGTAATGAGAGACAACAGTTGTTTATCTAGTGAAGAGGGACGATCTCAACTATCCATAGATGGAATTGTAACCACCGTCAAATCATAGCACCAAGGAAATATCGGTCATTGAGTTTCGTAACCAAGCTCAGGAGGGAATTCTGCATCCTGGGGCACTAGAGCATCGTACCTCAAAATAATTCTAAGTCCAATCCCCTTTGGAAGTCTCGACACATCGATGTTCGGGGACTAGGGTTCTATCCCCTAGTCCCATGCCTCATTTCATAAGCATGAGGGAGAGGGAGAGAATGTGGCATCATAGTGACATAAAGTGATAGCTTGGTAGCCATGGTGTCACGGGGTTGAAACTTGTCCACGTCTAGTTGTAGATGAGTATAGAATGGGCCCATGTTGGGAGTTATCCTTTGGAAACTTTCCTTAACATATGAGTCATCAAATCAGGGAAGCCAACAGACATGTGTCATTGATCGTAGTCAGACGGGGTCAATCAGATCCTGGACCCCCATAATTTGTTATAAAATCAAATTGTTGGATGGGTCGGTGGCCCAATGCCTGGTGGGAAGGGTTCCCATGTTTGGTTCCAACCCTCTATGACAAGTGTGAGAATAGGTGACGTCATATCTTATGTGTTGTTCCTACATGGCAGTCAGGGTGTCACTCGGATGACAATTGTCAGCTTGTGGTTCATGAATAAATTCAGTGTGGGCCTTGTCAATCTCAATCCTTTGCATTATCACCATGGTTTTTCAACCATCAGATCTATCAACTGAGGAATCGTAGTTGTAGATATTCATAAACTCTCAAGAGGGAGTTTAGCGTCTAATGGTACCATAAATCCAGACCCTAGAAGAATCCTAAGTTCAAATCCATTTGGAAGCCTGGTATTCTGACAACTAGAGAGTGAGATGATATCGACCATCGATCTCTTTATTGATGATCAAATCCCCACCATCTAACCCTTAAATTTATTACTACGTCAAAATGGGGAAATGAGTCATTAGATCTGAGAGTGGATAAACCTCAGTCGTAGATCTTGTGGGGTCGTAACACATGTTAAACCTAATTAGAGATCTTGTAATTATGGTATTAGTATTAACTAACCCCCTCATAATCCCCGACACTGGGATATTTCTATGTTAACACCACAGGTAAGGTCCAACATTCAGTGTCTGGTGGTGATATCACATTTGACAAGTGGTCCACATGTCACAATGAAGGAATTCCATATGTCACGCCATGGAAGTGCCACATGTCACGTGGATTTGGCCAAATTGGATAGGTATCAGTAGGGAAAATGAGTGTCATGTGTTGAGTAGTACAAGAGACACATGTCATGCCACATGTCTCATCATGTGGCAATGATCCAAAATTGATCTTTAAAGACTTGGTTAAGTTTTAAGCATGAGTTCATTTACCAATTAGGAATTGATTGAAAGAAGAATAAATTAATGATATATTATAGAAACCATAATAATAAATGCATATCTGAATGTAAGCATAAATAATCAGCAAACCATAACAGCGAAGTTGTTAACAGAGTTTGGCAAGATTGCCTACGTCTCTAGGCCTTTGTCTCAGTGGGTGAGGCTTTCTTATTTCTCTTCAATGATCCAAACATACATCAGAAAAGATTCAAAAGGATTACAAACGGGTCTGGTTGTGTTCTTTGTGACCTCAAGAACCCAACACAAGTGACGGAACTAAAAATGGTTCAGTGTAGCTATCAGAATTGGCCCACAAAGTTCCCCTCCTGAATGGTTTCCCTGCATAAAAATGCCTTTAGCTAATTCCTCAGCATTTCTCTCATTCTAAACTTTTTTGGACTCTCAAAAACCTCTGGTTTATATAGAATCTGATTTGGGGGTTGAAATCCAACTACCCCCAAGATATGGCCTCTTTCTGGGCTCCAGACCCACTCTTTTTGGCCAAAAATCCACAAACATCAGCAAAAATCCATTAAAACAAGGTAAAAACCCACTAAATTGGCAAATAATTGGTTAAGCACCTAAAAATATGGTGCGCACCCTTTTTTTGGTCACATGGATGACATGTGTCCTGGTGCTAGACCCTTTAAGCCCCCACACCCAGGTCACGCCCCTGGTCACATGATTCTCCCATGTGACCTGGCCTCCATTCGACGTGCCTCCCTTAAACATAGAAAAGGCCTTAATGTTTAGTTTTTTAAAAAGTGGATATATTTCTAAAGATTGGTTCTTCCCTTTGTGGCTAGTGCATTAGTGCTAGGACTTTGTTATATTGAGATCAGGTCATGGGTTTAACTCCCATGGAGTTATAAAATATTTTTCATTCGTCCCTTTTAGGCCCCATCCAGGGTGACATATGGCACCCTATGATTGGGCCACGTGTCATCCCATGGTTGACCAAAACCATACCATGTGGACCAATCACCCATTGCCACTTTTCAACATCAGAAATTTCCAAAGAGATCTAAAATGTCATGTGTCGGTTGTAGGAGCTTCCACTTGTCGATCACAGAAGTTGCCAAGTGTCACATGTTGAAGATGCCACGTGTCACTTTGACCCTTTGAATTTTTTCTAGAGAAGACCAAATTTTCCAACTGCCATAACTTTATCATACGACATCTATTTTTTGATCTGTTTGTGCCACCAGAAATCTTGGGATGAGAAATTTGTGATCATGTTGTTTTCTTGAACATTTGAGAAATTTGATTTTTAATCCTTTCAAGATCCGTTTGGATCACACCTCCCCACTAATACCGTTTGGTCCTCCAAAATGGTATTAACCAGTCATCAAGTGCAGGATAGGCCACCCCACTTGTTCTTTGTCTTTAAACTATGTCTCATGCATATGTCTCATCAAGATCAATTGCAAAACAAGCATGAAAACTGACAACATATTTCTAGCCACTTGTACTCTTTCACATCTTACTGAAGGCACTGCCATCCATGTTGAAAACATTAGCAGCGATAACATCAAAAATATGAATACAAATGAGCTAATATGTTTGTATTACTTGCACGACATTAGCTTATCTTGAAGCAAAGTATGATTGAAATTCCATTCTACAACCATCTCATGTTCATGCTTAAGATCAATTGCTTGATTTGGCACAATTATAAGTGTTTTTCTTGCATAAGTTGCCTTCCTTAATTGTTCCATTGTTTGAAGAGATTGATTTTCTTTTAAGTGATGAGAATGTACAACATATTCATTTCCTTCTTTTATTAAGTGATATTGATTATGTTCCCTGTAGAATATTTCTTTGTGATCATAAAAATAAGATTTTCCTAAGACCATTCCACATGCATTGAGTGGCACCACACATACGTTACATCATCCACAAACTTTGAAGAAATTGCAAACTTTAAAGTGCATTGGTTTGTTATGTGAAATTTATGATTGTTGATTATCCATCTAAGTGAGTAAGGTTTATGATGCATCTTAGTGTTTAATCCCAATTGTTTAACCACTTCCTCTGAAATCAAGTTAGATTGAGATCCATTATCTATCAATGTATCGATCTTGGTATGTTTCATTATCACCCTTATGTGAAACAAATTGCATCTAGAATCATATACATCACCATTTTTACCTATCAAACCAATTGTTGTGATCTCAGTGTCATCACCTGAATCATATCCCAAGTATGTTGGTCATGTTGTTGCTGCAACTATTTGCCTTCGTTTCCTTTCTTTGAACCACTTCGGTCTCTTCTCGGGATGCAATTTCCAGCAATGGTCATCATCCTGCCCTTATTTCTTGTAATGCTTGCAAGAGATATTCTCTTCCATTCTTATCGTTGAATTTGTTTTCTTTCCATTCCCCTTTATTTTGTCCTCTCTCCTTGAAGACGATTCCCCTGATATACCAACTCTTGTTTTCCCTACTTCAATGTATGTTTCTTGAACAGAAACCTCATCAAGATTAGTAGGCCCAAACATAAATACAGTGTTATGAATATGTGCAGGTAAACCTCCTATATACTTCATAAGAGTTTCTTGGGTATGTAATGGAATTTTTAACATTAATTCCATCTTACGAAATTCATCTGTGTATTCTTGCACTGTTTGTACCTTTCTTAGTTTAAGACTTTGCCAGTCAATTAAATCCTTCTCTTTATAACCCAAAGGACAAAATTGATTTCTAAGTGAAAAAACAAAATATTTCCATCATGGAAATACATTACCCACTTATTGTGTGCCATTTTGCAACTTACTCTGTGTTACAAGAAAATCCCCCTACAGACAAGTGGATTTATTCTTAAACCCTAAAACTCTAAGATCAAGACAGAAAGGTGCTAACTTTTGTCACTGACATCATTTTAAACCTATCTAAGCTAATCTATAGAGAAGAGGAAGAATATGTACCTTTTTACAATGTTTGTCCTTGCCCAATCCAAGTTGAGCTATGATCCTCAAGCTCTTTAACAAGTCTTGTAATCCAATCAAAGACAAAGCATGATTCCTATTCCACTACGATTAGTCTGAAACTAGATCTATCCAATAAACACAAGTTCATGTAGACATACACAACATTGAAATAAACAGGCAAAGCACATGTATTAATGAGAACTTAATAGAGATACTTATATATCTTTGATGAAGGTGCAATAGCCTCTTCTATCTCTCCTTGTCCAATCCCTTGCTCAAATGATCCACAAACAAAATAATTATTCTTCGCATTCTTCCTTATGAGATCATAAGTTTGATGCCTTCAATGTCTCTCCCTTTCATGATGAGGAGGCCTCCTTATATAGGCTTGGAGAGGCCTAACCACTTTAGAGATTCTTGGGATAGGTTGAGGATATTTCTCCATTAGTTATGGATCCTCCCTAATATCCAACCTTGACCTCAGATTCAAATCCAACTAACTCTAGAGATGAGGGTGATTTCTCCCTGATTTTCCTCAACATTCAAAGATTCCCTCAAACAGGCCAGTGCTCCACCAAAATGGTGCACAAAGCGTTACAACGCTCCCCCAAAGGGGGTCAAGGAGTGATAGCGCTCCCTGACAGTGGGTAGGGAAGAGTTTCCCTTCAAAAATGACTTTTAAGTGGTCTTTCTCAAGGCAAAGTCTTTGTACTCTCTGTCAAATGATTTTTCCTTCTTTAACCAGTCTCTGGGGGTGTCTGGAAGTGTTCCTTGTGATGTCGTTCGAGACACGACATAGGCAAGATGACAGTATAATTTTTGGGACACTTGCGACACTTGTAATGATGACAATAGGTCATCATTGAAATGAGTAATTTTTATGTGTAACAGATTTCCCACCAAAGTGCTAAGTTATAAGATGGATATTGATAACTGAAGTACTTTGTAGACTTTTTCGAGCAAGGGTATGGACATAGAGAACCTAGTAGAAGCTGCACACAACCATCAAAAAAATATTATGACATGTTTCAAACCCAAGGCAGGCATACCTATGCTTGGGTGATAAATACTTTCAAGGTATGGCCGCCATAAGATACATTGTGGATCCATAATTATATTGACAAAGAGTATAGCCACCAAATATACAATGTGGATCTATACTTCCATGACATGAACTAATCGTAACCACGAAAAATACACAGTGGATCTATGAGACGACAAGACATATCCACGGACCAATACAAAGTGTATCTATGTGTCAATATTCAAGAAAAACTATGTCGCAACCTGGGAAAAGTACATATCAGAGTGATCACTCAGCCAAGGGTCTTCTTACCGATCTTGATGTAGTACGAATCTAACCATGTCAATATATGTCTTGATGTCGAACATGGTAGAACCCACTTGATTACCAGTCAATGATGTAAATTGTTAACAAGAACGAGGAAAATCAACATTGATGTCAATGATTCCCAAGGTACCCTAGTACATTCCAGTGAATGTGAATAAATGAGTTGAAGTCGAACATTATTGGAATCATCCGATCAGGGGTCAATGATGTAAACCCATTGTCATAAGCAAGGAGGCCTGCCATTGAGGCATGCAAGTCCCAAGGTACTAACTGGTTTCTAGGTCTAGTTACCGGATAATGTGTTAAATTCGACAGAAAACAAACTTGTCGCAGGAGGGCCTTGATGTATCCCCCATCTATGACATGAAACTGACACAAAGATGTGAGTTGGTGGATCAAAATAACGTGGACTGACATGGGTATTGAAACAGGATATTTTTGATGGTTGACTCTCGAGGCAGATACTTCCCTTGAACATTGAGGCACGACAGCAAAAACATGACATGGACCAACACATGATAATGAAATGGATACTGTGACTTTCTTCATGTGACCCAAAGGAGTAAATAAACTTAGTGGATTGTTTCAGTGCAGAGGTTCAATGGATAAAAATGTATGCAAAGACAAAGTGTCATGTTCAAGGGCGACTGTAAGAGTTACTGGTAATGTTCTCAAAAACTGCTTAGTTTGCTTCTTTCAATTTTTCCCCCATCCAGATAGATGAGTACCTCTTTTTAATTTAATGAGCTCAAGGAGGGTAAAACATTCTCAATATAAATCACCTTCGGTAAGTCCCTCCTCCTTTGTTTAACAAACTAGAAGAAGTAAGGGTTTGGTCCCATATGGGGCCTTCAATGTATGTTTGTTTAATGAGTCCAGAGAAGGTAAATTCAGTGTTTTTTCATGTTTAGAGAGTCTGAAAAGAACTTAAAGATGACTCCAGTGTTGTCCTTTTTCGTAATGTTAGTCTTGCGAGGCCGAAAAAGAGATAAATTATCACTCGAACGATGCCCTTTCAAACCTTTTAACGAGTGGGAAAGGAAACAAGATCACTCGACAATATTTTCATGTTTAGAGAGTCTAAAAAGAGATTAAAGACAAGTCTAGGGGGTTCCTTTTTCATGTATCCATGTGAGCCTATAAAATAGATAAAAGGTTGTTCAATGCATTCTCGTGTTTTTTCGAGCATGAGAACAAACGAAGATCATGCTCATTAATGTGAAAAGATAAAAATCGAACAAAACTGCTCTGAACCCTGCCAATAACAATAAAAATGCACACCAGGGTATTAATATGCCTCCAAAATGATTTCAAAAACCCAAAAATAACTATGGTTTTAGCAAAAATGAAATTTTAAATAGTAATATAGGGCAAAAATGTCTTTTACCAATTCATGTGTGCTAAGACTTTTAGTAGTGGAGAAATTGAGCTTTGGAGGGCGATTCTTGGACGTCTCGGTGTTGGAGCTATGTTCATCCATTTCCTTCCCTGTCTAGCTCAGGTTGGTCCTCTGCTTCTTCCAAACATTTTGCATGGTTTACATTTTAGTTTTAGGTAAAAAATTGTCTTTAAAAATGATGCCTTGGGAGGTCCTAAGGGCCGAAAAATCTCGGTGCTCCCCTAAAAGGCTAGGGGGAGAGAGACCCAATTTTTCAATGCTCCCTTAAGCCCAGTCGGGGAGCGTTAGCACTCTATTCAACGAGTCAGGGGGGCACTACCCAAAAAGCACAAAAATCTCAAAAACCTCGGCGCTCCCCTAACAAGCTAGGGGGAGCGCTAGCTAGAAAAATAGCGCTCTGGTGAACTTTTTGGGGGAGAGATAGTGCTCTGGTGATCTTGTTAGGGTATTTCTAGCATGATAAACACAAGGAAAATGATTTTTAAAAGATTGTTTTACCCAAAAAAATTAATGTGGCATGACTAATGGACTTTTGTTGTTGATAATTGCAGGTTATAATTGGAAAAAATCATGATTAAGTGGAAATAAAGAGAGCATGAGCTCAATTATGTGGTTTCTTTACAAAGACCTCGATCAAGGGCCACATTGAGGAACTGTGGTATCCTCAATTTTTTCAATATGCAAAAGATGAAGAAGGAATTTCTCCTTCTCGAGTACATGATCGGGTTGTGGAACACTATGGAGCAGGGGTTCCAAATTGGGACACATTTGCTTAACATTGAGTTGGAGGATGTATACTTCCTGACCGACCTCTCAAAGAGAGGGTCCCCTATTATTTTATCTAGACAGAGAGAAATTCCCGTACCTATAGAGGAGTATTTGGCAAATCAATGCGTCCCAGGATCGAGATTGGTGGGAGGTAGGATTGCAATAAGAGATGTCAGATATCTACCTCTTTGATCTGTTCTATTTTCCATTACGAGTTTAGTAGTGAGTACTAGCTCACACTTGGCTTTGAGATCACAGATGGATTATGGTTTACAGTTTTTAGAGCCAACTCTGTTCAACTAGAGTGCAGCATTCCTTTGGAATGTGAAGGACCAGATTACAAGATGCCAGATGGGGAAAAAAATCAATTTGGATATGGTTCATTTCTAGTTTCATTCTTTTTAGAGAGTATTCCTCATATGCAACCTTAGATTTCATTAGCAGTGTGATTAGCGGGTGAACAATGTATGGAGTGTTGGACAAGTCTGTCTCTGCAGCTGGGAACTAAGTCAGAGTTCATATTTACCGGTGATATTTTTTCTTGGTTGAGACGCCAGCTGATTGTTATAGAGGATTTCCCATATGTCGGAGTGGATTTTCAGGGGATTATGGACCTGGTCCTTCCAGATGGAATAGACTGGGACGCATCAGTTAAGAAACTAAAACAATCTTGTCAATTGTTTTTTTTATTTTAATATATATATATATATATATATATATATATATCTTGGGTACCTAGAAGAGTTTTTTAACAGATGTATCATTTCATAGTGAAAACATGGGAGCAACACGTCTGGCGGAGATGTCAGCATTGGGGTGTCGAAGATATGCTTAGATAGCAGTGGAACATGAGGTAGTAGCAGGGGATCTCCAGGAGGTCGAAAGAAACCTCCAGGGTCTCACGTTGGGTGTCCCTCCTAGTAGGAGGTGGGATGTGCCTTTACATTTATAGAGACATACAGTGGGAGTTCCTGAGAGTCTTAACTCCTTACTGAGACAAGTAGCCCACGCATTGGTGTGCTACTCAAAACACAATGTGATGCGGGAGGATTAGGACCTTCCTAATGTTTTTTTTGTATAGTCTATATGATAGTGTTATGGGAATGAGGGCCCAAAGTGTTTTCCCTTCTATGTACCATTTTGATGTAACTGAATAATTTCTATCACGCCGTATATATATACATTTCCAAGTTTTGCAGTGCCAAATGATGTTTGCAAAAATGATGTCTTTTATGTGATGCGTTTTTAATTTACATGTGATGTATGATATGATTTAATTCCTTTATGAAAACCTCATCTATGTGCGAGATACCAATCCATGATGTGATTGGCTAATGAATCTGAAGTTGTATTAAGTTCTCTTGGTATATTTTTGTATTCGATAAAATCAAACATCCTTTCAACTCGTAGATGGAGATGTAATAGGATAGGATTGTGAATGGCGTAGATTCGATTAAGTTGATAGACCACAAGTTGAGATTCCAGGTTGATGATCATACGAGAGATACCTAGGGAAGAAGCTTCAGTTAAAAGTCCAATGACAGCATGATAGTCTTCCATGTTGTTAGTTGTCGATCCTAAGAAAATAACTCCTGAACTCACCAACTCATCAGAGTGGTAACTGACCCAAGCTGCAGAAGCAATTTTCTAGGTGTATCGACTAGCACCATCTGCAAACCTGACAAAGATAGGAAAGGAAGATGTCATCTACGCACACAAACACAAGACAAAGTATAAGAGGCTAAGGACAAAATCGTGCATGAAAGAGAAAAAGACACACAAAACTAAAAATACAATAGTGTACAAAGCACATGTGCTAGATTTCCTATGCATAGTACTTCTTAATGTAAAGCCCATTTCAGGGCTCACCAATGGACATTCCATCGTAATAAACTAGATCGTAGGCGCCTCTATGTAAAACATGTTTCACGATGTAAGGACCATGCCATAGAGGTTCTAACTTGCATGTTCGTAACTTATCATGAGCCTGGTCGTAAATGAGGACTAGGTCTCCTTCTGCAAAAGTGCGAGGATGGATGGATTTGTTGTATTGATTATAGATTCACTTTTGATACATCTCGTTGATGAGAGAAGCACCACGATGTGTTTCATCCAACTTGGTCAGGTGTAAGAAGCATTCTTCTTCAGTAGAAGTCTGGGGCAATAGTTCTACTTTGAGTTTCAACGAGGGAATCTCACACTCGATTGGTAAAACAACTTCTATGCCATATACTAACTAGAAAGGAGTTAATCGAGTAGAAGTTTTCATTAAAGTACGGTAAGCCCAAAGAGTGGAGAAAAGTTGTAGATTCCAACATGTTTTATTTTCCCCTACCATACGTTGAATCATGGTTTTAAGGACCTTGTTGATAGCTTCAACTTTTCCATTTTATTGAGGATAGTACGGGGATGAGTTCTCATGGAAAAAAACCAACTTGGCATGAAAATCACTCATCATTTGGTTTTGGAAGTGTGAACCATGATTAGTGACAATGGCTTATGGAACACAAAAGTGAGTGATGATGTGGTTGAAGAAGAAAATAGTTGTAGTACGGCCATCATTCAGAAAGGTAGTCATAGCCTCAGCCCATTTTGTGAAATAATCAATGACTATGATGATATAATTGTGTCCCTCGGTTGAGGTAGGCTTACACTGCATGAAGTCGATGCCCAATTTGGCAAAGGGACCGATCGAAATAATGGGATTCAGTAGAGCAGGGTGGGTGTGTGCCTTGTTATGAAAAACTTGGTAGGGTGGGCACTTTTTGATGGCCTCAATACAATCTTTGAATATGGAGGGCCAAAAGTAACCGGCACGTAAAATTTTCTGAGTTGTAGCCATCCCATAAAGGTGACCACCACAGGCTCCAAGGTGACAGTCATTAAGGATGTGTTCGGCATATTCATGAGTCAAACATCATCACAGGATAATGTCAATGCCACGGCAATATAAAGTGTCATCGATGATAAGGTAGTGACGATAATGGTGGCGACTATGATGATGTTCTTCACAAGAGATATCAGGTTGAAAACGTTGGGTCTAGAGATAAAGGAGGATGTCTCCATACCAAGGATCAGAAATGATAATAAGGAATAGAGATTCATCGGGGAGAGAATATCTAGGCTCAAAGTCTTCATCATCATGGGGAAAATCGCATATGAGCTCCACAAACACCAAGGATTTCTTAGCTTTGGACTTAGAAAACTCAAGATCTAATTCCTGGAGGATGACGATCAATTTGGAGTATTTTCCCCTAAGAACTTGACATGTCGGGATATGATACATGGGGTTCGATTCTGCGATAACTGTGGTGGTGCGTAGAAAAATAGAGTGATGAAATCCCTAGACAACGATGACAACTGCCAAAGCCAACTTCTTAACATGTGAATATCGGAGCTCTGGACCAGATAGAATTTTTCTCAAATAATATATCACATGTTCTTCACCGTTAGGGTCCTCTTGAACTAACACCATAGAAATAGTGGAAGTAGAGGCTACTAAGTAAAGGATATAGTCCTTTGTATAACCTGGAGGATGCAACAGAGGGGTGTGGGTCAATGCATTCTTAAGAGAATCAAAAGATCATTGAACAATGTCATCCCATACGAAAGGAGTGTCTTTCTGCAACAATCACATGAATCATGTAGTAATCTCAGTGTAGTTACAAATGAAACGGCGGAGAAAATTTTCTTTCCCGTGCAAACTTTGGAGTTGTGTCAAATTATTAGGTGGGGGTAAAGAAAGGATAGCCTTAATATTTAAGGGATCCACCTGAATCCTATCCTTGGATACAATGAAGTCGAGGAGTCGGCCTGATTCGACAACAAAAATACACTTATGTGGGTTCAAACGAATACGGTAGAACTGACATCGAAGAAAAATAGCCTGTATATGACCAAAATGGTATGATCGACTGGATGAATGGGCAGGTAAATCGTCAAGGTAAGGTTCCGCAATATGTTTGATATCGTGGAAAGAATATGACATGGCCCACTAGAATGTAGCACCAAAACGTTTTAGGCCAAAGAGTAGTTTCTGATAGGCGAAAGTTCCCCACGGGAAGATGAAGGTTTTCTTATGCTAATCAGTGGGTAAAATATCAATCTAGTTGTACCCGGAGAAACCATCCATGAAAGAAACAATTACGCTACCAACGCAATTATCAATAATCTGGTCGATGAAAGGTGTAGAGTAATTGTCTTTCGGACAAGCCTTATTGAGATCCCTATAATCAACGCAGACATGAATGGTCCCTTGCTTCTTAGTGATTGGATCAATATTTGAAACCCATTCTATCAAAGGGATAGGATAAATGAAGCCATATTTCAATAGTTTCTCAACTTCTGCCTTAATAGCCATGGTCTTCTAAGGATTGACCGAGCGGAGTTTTTGTCGAACAGGTTTAACACCTGGGTAGGTTTTAATTTCATGCACAATGATCGATGGATTGATCCCGGGCATTTCTTCGTAGCTCAAAGCGAAGACATCACAAAACTCTTTAAATAAAACGATATAATAAACCACTTCCTCAGGCGAACAATTAGCACTGAGATTAATATTTTCCATGACACCTTCCTTGATAGAAATTTCAATAACGACTGTAGATGAAATGTTTCCCAAATTCCCCTCAGAAATAGTATCCTATGTGAGTATGGGAGATTGTGTAAAATCAACAACATCGGGAGGGAAGATAGAGTGTATATCTTCCTGAATTTCTTCAAGCGGTGGAAGAAAATAAGATTGATGATGGTTATCATCCCAATGTAGTTCGTCAATGCTAAGCATTTCCATGATAGATTCGTCGGAAGGGAAAATTTGGGAAATGTAGGTGAACACAAACAACAAGGAATTCAACCAAAATGGCATCGAGTAACTATCAGGTGCTAAAAAGTGTTGGTCATTCGAGGAGGGAGAGGCGGATTGGATAGTAGTGTATGATGCCTCGGATGGACTAAGTAGCATGGCCTCACCTAGTGCATCGAATTCCAAAGGACTAAGTACAATCCAAGGGTCAAATGATTCCAAAGATTGGTAAGTCGTAGTCGAAATCATATTGATTGTGGCAATATGATGTGTGGTAGGATGAAGTGGTGTAGGGAAGGTACCCATAAGGCTAGAATATTTCAACAAGACAACACCAATGCTTTCATACGTTATCTTGTGATCTCCCAAAAAGGAAATATTGTTGGTAACGGGAGTGCGAGCAACGGGTGTACAATAATATAACTGATCGATAGTTACAATTTTACCTTGATGAGGAAATTTTACATAGTGAAAGACTGAAGAGGCTACCACAGTCATAGCATAAAACCAACTTCTTCCAAGTAGCAGGTTGTAATTGAGAGGAGCATCAACCACCTTGACATCAATAGAAACAATTTTGTCACCTAACTGAATGGCTAAGGACTGCAATAGTCCATGAGGATGAAAACCTCGTCCATCGAATGCTCGTAACATCATAGGGGATTGGTTAAGTGCAGGTGATTTTAACCCTTTCCAAAAGGCTAACAACATGACACAAGTAGAAGCTCTCTCATCTAGTATAGTGCGATGAATGTGTTGATTATGAACCACAACATCAATCTGAAAAGAAAGTTGGTGAGAGAGTCATGACTTAAAATTATCTAGGTTAAATGTGATGTTATTAGATGACTCATGATCAAAAGTGCCAATGGAAGCCAAGAATGTTCTACATTGAATGGGACAGTGTTGTAGAACTTCTAGTGCAGATATAGCACACAGAGCTTGGGCCAAATCTTCAACAATGTTGTAGTTTTGGGTGGCTCGTGAACTAGGATTGAAAGTATATTTACGAATGGTGCTCTTGGGAGGGAGTAATATAGAGTCATAAGTAGGATTCTCTATCTGTAGTGACCCAGATGAAGGACTTACGGAAGGAGAACTAACGGTCGGAGGAGATGAATCTGGTATCGAACCATTAGAGACTTTTTATTTGTCTAGTTTAACGGGTGTGTCGCAAGTCATAGAGGGAGTTGTCAAATCAATTCCACTAAAAATATAAATGTGAGAACTCGTCGAGGCTTCATCATGAGAAGGGTGGTTGGAAATACCCCCTAGAGAGGGGGTTTGAGCAACCATATATTGTTGTTGAGGAAAATGTTGTGTAATCATGGCGGGTTGGGAATTCCCCTTAAAACATTTTTCCACTTCATCGCGATGTGGACAGTCTCAAGTGTAGTGATCGTCACCACAAATAAGACATGGTAATTTTGGTTTCCGATGTGGTTGATTTTCGGTAGCAGGTGGTTGGTTTTGAGCTTTGGGTTGTTCATTAGTGTTATTCTTCTTGGGTTTGTTCTTTGTCCTCTTCTTACCTCTGGATTGTTGTGAAGGGGCAGACTAAACTGCATTCACCTCAGAGACTTGAACTGGGAGTGGATGTAGAATCAGATCGATGTGTAGCTCCAGTAGAATGGGAAGCATATTGAGTTTTGACAGAGCCAATAAAGACATTCGCATGAGAGGAGGATGAAGGTTTGGATGGATCGGTAGTGGCACGGGTAGAATTTGGAATCAAATCATATAAAGTTCCAGATTGTGAATAAAAAAAATCTAAGTACTGAGCCTGAGAAATGGCTTATTCCTCGGTGACTACACCACCTGTAGTGACATCATGAACAATCGGGGGTAAAAGTGATTTGGTAAACCATTTCGCCAATAATTGGTCAGGAATGATTTCTTTGATTAGCCTTCATCGTCGTCTCCACTCATGAATATGATCAGAGATATGTACGGAGTTAGTATGATGAAAGGATTTCAATATTTTAATACCCGTCTCATAACGAATGGCCAGTTGAAAATGCTTGAGAAAGGACATGGCAAGGGATTCGAAATCTTGCAAAGAACCATGTGGAAGTTCAATATACCACTTGGTTGCTAAGCCCGTAAGTGTTCGCTGGAAAAGACGTAAATGTATAGAATTGTATATTAAGAGGTTTGATGAACACCACAAATGGAAATTCATCACATGGTTATTTGGGTCTTCTCCAGGTTTACCATCAAATTTTGGAATATTGGAAGGTAATTTAACAGGAATCACTGGCCAAAAAGGATAATGTAGTATAGGATCATTTTTCAACCAAGACAAGTCTAGGAGATCTAGAGTAGCGAGAAACAATAGTTGTTGGTTAACCTGAGGGTGATATTGGTGTGGCATAGGGACAATACTAGGACCATAAACTGGTTTAGGTGGATAATTGCATCCAGTAGATCCTCCCACATACGGTTGTTGCTGACAAGGATAAATAGGATTTGAGAATGGTTGAGAAACATTTGCAAATGGAGGATAACTGGATGGGTTTTGAGGATTATAAAATGGATGATTTGTTTTCCCATAAGGGGGGTAAACATTTTTTCCATGAGGAGGATGAGTTTGTTGTTTTCCTTGAGCATGTTGTGCCCTAGAGAATTGTGGATTAC
Organism: Picea engelmannii; assembly: GCA_009831015.1. Taxonomy (NCBI): domain Eukaryota; kingdom Viridiplantae; phylum Streptophyta; class Pinopsida; order Pinales; family Pinaceae; genus Picea; species Picea engelmannii. The sequence goes on from ML778279.1 coordinate 1,097,470, forward strand.
ATGGAAAAGGAATGTTCCAAGGATTCGGTGTTGCATACACATTATGTCTGTATAATGGATTGAGGTTGTGTCCCAATTTGAGGTTGACTCCTAAATTGAGGTTGCCCCAACCATGAGGTTGACGTCGTAAAGGGATCTGGAATGATTGACTGATGCTTCCAATTGGATTAGAGCCACCAAGACCAATTCCTATGAATAATAACATAGTTATAGAACTTCCAGGTGTAACCTGGGTCATGTTGGAAAATGAAGGATTCAGAGCTCTGTACCCAATGGGAAGTGACGAAGGAGGTCTATATGAAAGTGGTGTACCAATGGGAGCTTGGGTAACCACCAAATTCTCGGTAGGAATAGTCGTAACGTGAGGGACCATAGTAGAATGGGCCATCTAGAGAGAAAGAGTTGATCTAGGACCAACTGACTGCGTGTTTGGATGGACGGACTATGTGTTGGGACCAACGGTTGTACTAGGAAAATGATCTAAAGATATTGTGTAGGAAACAAATGTTTCGGGCATCTGCAATACAACAAATGTGTCGGCACCTACCCCTGAACTGTAAAGGTCCCGCACTGTGCGAGGTGCGTTTCTAAATATGTCGGTAGTCCAAAGGGGATCCCCAACTCCAGGGGTTGAATGGGGCCTGGTTGGAGTTCCATAAATGTCAATGACAACAAGTTCTTCAGCTAAATTTAGCTAGAGAATACATCTCTCATATCTAGGAGGCATTCGGAAAGCCTCTAGAGAATCAAAAACAATTTGAAAAATTTCTAAAGAGGCTGAACCTTCTTCCTGTGAGGTTATAATGTCCTGGAAATCAATCTGTTGAGGAGAGCCCTGCAATGAATGAGGGGTTAAAGGGATAGAATCGTCCATATTTTCTGGAGGAAGTCCCAATACCCTACGCGAACGGCGTGGAGGGTCAATGTTGGCAGAACCAAAAATTTTACAAAAAAAATCTATGGCCAACTAAAGTAAAGAAACAACATACACTAATCAAATCTAGGAATCAAACCAAGCAAACAATACCTTCTCTCGATGGTCGTACTAGTTGGTGATAAAATCCCAGCAAGATTATACGAAAATTGGATTTTCTCTCCTTATCACAAGATGCTAATGTTTGTTTTGAATACTTTGGAGAGTTGTACTCATAGCCTAATCCAAATCATTAATCCTATTCTAATGTTGGTGGAGGATTCTAAAAACAAAAGTTCTAGATAAATTTTAATTAGCATTGATTTTGCAGTTGTTCTTACTCAGGGGTGTATGAGAGTGAAACTGATGATATTATGACTCAATTCCCAAAAATGCATAAGAAATGATAAACAAAATTTTATTTCAATGAATGTTTATTTAAGGGAAGGAGAAAAAATTTATTTTCACTGTCAAACACTAAGATGCAATAACCTCATGTGTTTGTTTCTCAATCAAGAATCCAATATAATGATAAAATATTCAGAAATGTGTTCTAAGATCCAAAAAACAATCATGAAAATGTATCATTTTGTTTAAATGTGACTAATAATCAGTTTGATGTAAATCTTCCTATGTCATTCAAAGTTCAGGATCTGTAAGATTTAAGCAATTGGAAGAAAAACTTCACATAAAAAACACACTCTCGTTATGATTAAACAAGAAAGAAAGAAAAAACCTAATTTGCAAAAAGAAAACCAAAAATCTCAAAAAGAAGAAAAATTCTTGGATAGGATGACCTTAAAGATCAAATGGAATTGTGCATAGATCTCTGAATTTCCTTACAATATCTTTCATTCAGTCAGATAAATGAGAAGAGAACTGTAAAATGACTCTAAATCTTCAAAGACGAAGAGTGACTTCAAAGTAAGAAAAAAACATCAAAATTCCAAACAAAACCTAATCAATTCTTAGAAATCAAGATGTTGGAGGTCAAATCAAGGACACACTGAGATGGAAAAAACCCTGAGCATATGAATCAACAAAAGGTAGACTCGGAGATCAACTTCCAAAAAGGTTTTGAGCAGAAAAATACCAGGGCTCTGGTGTCAAGGGAACCAGAGCGTTGCAACACTCTGTGGAAGCCTACAAGGGAGTGCTAGCACTCTGGTTGTAGAGGCAGGGGAGCACTGGACTCTCAAAACTCGGAAAACTTGCCCAGAGATAACAAAAACTCAAGAAAATACAGAAATTGAGTGTGTATGGGATGAATCCAAGAACCAACAACACTTCTAAGAATCAGAGACATAGCAAGAAAAAGATCTAAAGGTGATCAAAGGCCAGAAACAAGATCAAGGAAGTAAACCAAAACTGAAAGCTTCGCTCCCCAATGGAGTCACCAATTTATGTTACAATAAAATCCCCCTACAGACTAGTGTATTTCCTCTTGAACCCTAAAACTCTAACATCAAGACAGAAAGGTGCTAACTCTGGTCACTGACATCCTTTTAAACCTAGCTAAGCTAATATATAGAGAAGAGGAATAAGATGTGCCTTTTTACGATGTGTGTCCTTGCCCAGTCCAAGTTGAGATATGATCCTCAAGCTATTTAACAAGTCCTTCAATCCAATCAAAGACAAAGCATGCTTCCCATTCCACTACGATTAGTTTGAAACTAGATCTATCCAATAAAGACAAGTTTATGTAGACATACACAACCTTGAAAGAAACAGGCCAAACACATGTATTAATGAGAACTTAATAGAGATACTTACAGACCTTTGATGAAGGTGAAACAACCTCTTCCATCTCTCCTTGTCCAATCCCTTGCTCAAATTATCCACAAAAAGAATAATTATGCTTCACAATCTTCCTTATGAGATCATAAGTTTGATGTCTTCAATGTCTCTCCCTTTCACCATGAAGAGGCCTCCTTATATAGGCTTGGAGAGGCCTAACCACTTTAGAGATTCTTAGGATAGGTTGAGGATATTTCTCCATCAGTTGTGGATCCTCCCTAAGATCCATCCTTGACCTCATATTCGAATCCAACTAACTCCAGAGATGAGGGAGATTTCTCCCTTATTTTCCTCAACAGTCAAAGATTCCCTCAAACAGGCCAGCGCTCCCCCAAAATGGTGCACAGAGCATTGAAACGTTCCCCCAAAGGAGGTGAAGGAGCGCTAGCACTCCTTGATAGTGGGTAGGGGAGAACTGCCCTTCAAAAATGACTTTTAAGTGGTCTTTATCAAGGAAGAGGCTTTGTATTCTCTGTCAAATGATTTCTCCTTCTTTAACCAATCTTTGAGGGTGTCTTGAAGTGTTCCTTGTGATTTTGTTAGAGACACGACATAGGCAAGATGATAGTATAATGTTTTCGACACTTGCGACACTTGTGACCAAAATGAAACACTTGTGACACTTGTAATGATGACAATAGGTCATCATTGAAATGAGTAATTTTGATGTCTAACACTCCGCCACTAGATGATTGTTGTGCCTACAAGACAAAGTGATGCCAACTTGATTTGAGTTGCCGTATCCCTGATTTGTTGCACACTGCAATAAACTTCCATTTGTGTGACTAAGTTATCGAGCCTCTCATCATTGAATTCACCATTATACATGCGCAATTCAAATTTCACATCAATATTAAGTAAAGGCATATCATGTTTATGTTTATGGGAATGTTTTCTTTCAATGGATTTTGAACTTGTACTTGAAGAAAAAGAAGTTGATAGAGAAGAAGGAGTTAAAGGAGGAGGTTTAGGAGGATCCTCTCCTTCTTCATTTTTGTCCTTTTTAGAAGATTCCCCTTGGAAATTCCTCTTCCATTCTAAGTAATCCTCATATAAGACCTTCACCATCTCAGAAATGGCGAATAAAGTCTTTTGCAACTCAATCTCATTCCGAGACATGCCTTCTTCCGATGCCAGTTCCTCACTTTGAGAAGTCCTCTTTCTCGATCCAATATCTAGATCTCCTTCTACAAGCTTGCCTTCACCATGATTCATATTTTCCTAGGTAATCATGAAAACTCAAAAAAATCAACCATCAACCTCCTCTGATACCACTTGATCCGAAATTGATCTTTAAAGACTTGGTTAAGTTTTAAGCATGAGTTCATTTACCAATTAGGAATTGATTGAAAGAAGAATAAATTAATGATATATTATAGCAGCCATAATAAGAAATGCAGATCTGAATGTAAGCACAAATAATCAGTAAACCATAACAGTGAATTTGTTAACGGATTTCGGAAAGATTTTCTATGTCTCTGGGCCTTTGTCTAAGTGGGTGAGGCTTTCTTATTTCTCTTCAATACTCAAAAATTACATCATAAAAAATGTCAAAAGGATTACAAAATAGTCTTTCTATGTTCTTCTTGACCTCAAGAACCCAACACAACTGCCGAAACTGAAAACGGTTGAGCATAGCTCCCGGAATTAGCCTGCAAAGTTCCCCTCCTCAATGGCTTCCCTGCATAAAAATGGCTTTAGCTTCACAATTCTTCAGCATTTCTCAAGTTCTGAAATTGTTTGGACTGTCAAAAACCTTTGGTTTATATAGATTATGAGTTGAGGGTCGAAATCCAAATTCCGCCCAAGATCTGGCCTCTTTCTGGGCTCCATATCCACTCGTTTTGGCCAAAAATCCATTAAAATAAGGTAAAAACCCACTAAATTGGAAAATAATTGGTTAAGCACCTGAAAATATGGCACGCACCCTTTTTTTGGTTGCATGGATGACATGTGGCCTAGTACTATACCCTTTAAGCCCCCACACCCAGGTCACGCCGCTAGTCACAGGATTCTCCCATGTGACCTAGCCTCCATTCGGCGCACCTCCCTTAAACATAGAAAAGGGATTAATGTTTACTTTTTGAAAAAGTGGATATATTTATAAAGATTGGTTCTAGCCTTTGTGGCCAGTGCATTAGTGCTAGGACTTTGTTATATTGATAGGTCATGGGTTCAACTCCCATGGAGTTATACAATACTTTGCATTCGTCCCTTTTAGGCCCCATCCAAGGTGACACGTGGCACCCTGTGATTGGGCCATGTGTCAACCCATGGTTCGCCAAAACCATGCCATGTGGACCAATCACCCCTTGCCACTTGTGAACATAAAAATTTTCCGAATGTTGAGATCTAAAATGCCATGTGTCGGCTACAGAAGTTGCCACTTGTCGAGCAAAGAAGCTACCAAGTGTCACATGCTAAAGATTCCATGTGTCACTTTGACCCTTTGAATTTTTGTTGGAGAAGAACAAATTTTCCAACTTCCATAACTTTCTCATACAACGTATGTTTTTTTATCTATTTGCACCACCGGAAATCTTGTGATGAGAACTTCACGATCATGTTGTTTTCTTGAACATTTGAGAAATTTGATTTTTAAGCCTTTCAAGATCCATTTGGATCAGGCAGTAGGGGATTCATTGATGATTCATATGTGGGTCTGACGGAGTATGGATACCCTTCGGGTAACATCATTGGATCTTGACCATTGTATCTTAGGAGGATAAACATCCACTGTTGATTTGAGTCGATGGGAGTCAATCGGCCCCTGGACCACAATGGAGTTTTGTTACCTAGATGTGTTGGGAAGTCTCATTCCTAGTGTCTCGATGATTATGTGTCATTCCATGGATAGAGACATATGGCATGGTATTATAGGGTTGCATGCCAAAGGTGTTAGCTCATATCAGATCAAGAATGAGCCCATGTATGTGAAGACTGGGGATTCGATGCCCAATCGTCTGACAACCCAACATGACGTCAAACGATGTCATCTAGCTAGTGAATGATGAACATGTGGTGCTATATGGGGGGGCCTCGTACTTAGGTTCAAATCTTAGGTCGGATCAACCCTTTGAGGGATATGCAAAAAGAATTTACCCAAGATTCTAGGAACCGATAAGCTTAGGGTTAGGTGGTTGAGGTGGCAAGCGTCACCTCTGCAACCATGAATGCGATATGGAGTGACGTGTTCAGACACATTAGTGCCACTTTATATGGGAATGATGACTCATATTCCATGTGGCAATACATAGTATTTTGGCCATTTAAAAACCTAGAAACTTCCAAGGGCCATAACTTTTGATCCAGAGTTCTATTTTAAGAAAACTTACAGTCATTAGAAAGATATCAACAAGAAGAAGACAATGGTGTCCTTTTAAAGGGATTCAAATATGATCAGGAAAAGTGAAAATTTATTACCCCATCCCTTAAAATGGTAATTATGGGGTTGGATGTGTTACAACCTAATAGTTTATGTATGTATTTCCCACCATGTTAAAGCATGTCCCTCTAACTTCAATCTAGCAAATGAAATTTCATTCTCTTTGTATATATGGTGAATTCTTTTTGGCCCTTGGATATGGAAGAAAGTGAAGAACAAAGAAGAAAAGGTAAAAAGTGAGCTTTGTGGGAGACACAGTGACTATCACTGGGTCGAAGTGAGCAAAAGAACAGAAAAGATGGAGTGAAGTGCAGAAAAGAAAGCCATTGGATGAGGAGATTGAGGATGACAGATCAGCAAGGAAGATGGACTGAGGATGACTCGGGAAGTGGAAAAATTTATCACTAGATGCATTGGAGCACCGTGAGATGAAGAAGGAAAGACAATCTGGTGAAGCCCAGAAAGAATGGGTCAAGTTGACCTAGGGTTGTAGACACCTAGGGTTTTGGTAATTAGGGTTTTTCACACCTAGGTTTTGATGTAAGGCTGCCGATGAGGGATTGTAATGTATAAATAGAGGTCGAGAGGACCTAGGTCGGGTCGGTACTATGGTTGAGCCTTGTTGTCGATTATTGTTCATTGAGAGGATATTGTATTAAAGGTGAGAGAAGTGATGAGAGAGAGAGCATTCTGGTATTGTAAGATCTTCAGATGGGTGTGAATATCAAGTCTTGCAGCTATGTGAAGAGGAAGGGAGAGAGAAAGAGAGATAGAGAGAGAGGATCTGCTGGCCAAGAGCGCAGATCAAAACTGTAAGATTTATCTTAAAATACCATAAGCATAGTTCTATGGATGTATCCCTAGAGAGAGGGTGAACCACGTACATCTTTTGTGGTGTGTGTGATTGATTCTTCGAGCTCTAATGTTGTTATATTGTTATATGCATTATTGTATTATATCAGATCTATAGCTGTGAAGGACAGATCTATCTAGTTGAATGATAGATGCATGTTATGTTGTTATTGTAATAAGAACCACTTGATATCCCCCTGGTTGTAGACATCTCTGTCCTGCAACCCCCTCATAGCTACTTCAGGTGAGACTGCATCTGCTTCGCAGGTGCTGCTGAAAGGGCCAGTAGCTAGGGCTTGTTGGTGTGCTCTTGGAGCTGAACCCTGGGTCTTCCCCTGTGCCAACAAATGGTTATGTTTCCAGGACAGGAATCTTTTTAAGGGAATGTCAAGGTGGTTCCCGTCGAAGACACAGATTCAAAAGTGGATAGAGAATCAAGAGAAGGACTTCGCTGAAGCCTAGCACCAGAACCCTAAAATAATCACTGAAGATTGGCTACAAAGATACATATTCACTGACATTCATGAGATTTTCTTTGGAGGAATCCATCAGGATCTACACGAGTGGTTGGCTAGGTTTTTTGACACACCGTTTGAAATCATATCTATACCTCCTGTGGTTTAGACACCAGCATTGATCCAGAAGGTCAAGAGAGTCGACAATGTTGTATCCAGAGCAATAGATCATCGGTTTGATAGTACCATCAGAGGATATATCACTGAGTTTGTTGTCGACAGAACGAAATCGTATAGTCAAGCTGAAAGATACTTTTTCAAGGGACCCATAGGAAAATGTTGGCACTTCCTGAAGCTAAGAATCAAGATTCTCTTGCATGAAAACCACATCTTGAAGATATAGTAGATTGATTAGACCTAAAAGGGCTAATGTTCAAGATCTCAGACAGCTATAGCGACACAGAAGAAGGACATACGCGTAGTGGGAAAGTATTCCGAGGAGTTCACCTTGAGAATTTGTTTAAGCAAAACTACGAAGAAGAAGGTTTCTATAGCGGAGAAGAGGTAGATCTAACCGACGAAGAGCATCCAGAGCCCACCAGAACAGAATAAGGGGAAGCTGAAGAACTACGCCAAAGCGAGCCAGAAACATCAGGAACTGAGTGGACTACTGAAGTAAGTAACGTTAATCCTCTTGTTGTCTCAACAATACCTAGCAGTCAGAATAGTCAGAACCACTAGAGTCTTTAGATTACTGTTACCAGTAGCCTAGCATCTACTCAGACAAGAACCCTAGTCGGCTTTATGGAAGATGAAATGAGACTCCCTATCTTTAGAGGAGATGCATCTGAAGATCCAGATCAGAATTGGTTTATGTGTGAGGTTGTATGGAATATTAAAAGTATCACCGATGAAGCCATCAAGAGAACCCATTTTAGCACTATGCTAAGGGACCATGCACTGATTTGGTACATGAAACTTGTCCAAGGACTGGCACAACTTAAGCCCCTGAATGAGATCAAGAATGCGTTGATCACAGAGTTTAAGAAACTTAAGTTGGAGTCACAATGTATTACGGAACTAAAAGAGATTAAACAAAAGGTAGCATAACCTGTTTAGGAGTTCGACCAGAGATTCAAGACCCTAATAGGCTGATTAACTTTCCAGATCCCTAACAAATAGAACAAAGAATGGTTCATTGTTGTGTTGTTACCACACATAAGAATCCCTTTAATGTAGCAAAATATTGCATCTCAGGCAGAAGATTTGGAGATCACCATCAAGCCTGATTCATCACCGATGGGAGAATCTAGTTCAGGCATTATCCAGATCATGAACCAGCTAACTAGTTTGTATTTACAAGTTGAGGATATGAAGAAAGATAAGGGAAAAGACAAAAGGGAAGATATCTGGTGTGTAAGATGCAGATCTAAAGGCCATGATAAGGAAAATTGTCCCTTATTTCATGAGTACTTAGCATCAGGGGAAATGATCCCCTTAAAGCAAGTTAACCTACCCTAGTGTGATGTATGTATAAATAGGCATCGCCCAGGTGAGTGATAATACATGCAGAAGTATGTCCAGACACCCACAAACTTGTATTGTACATTTTGTAAATCAGTGGGGCATGATGATAGAGATTGTAAAGCTTATGATCTCATGCATGAAAGGTCGAGAGACATATACAAGATTCAAGGTGAAGTACAACAAGAAGGAAACACTCCGCGGTACAACTCTCTAGGGAGACGAAATTTCACTCTTCGCAGTCGCTACAGAGGATGAGGACGAGGATGAGGTATGGGTTGAGGCCGAGGACAAATAATCTGTTACAACTACGTGTAACCAAGACATTTAACAAGGGATTTTCAGAATCCCTGCACAACCTGTAGTTACTATAATTCCTTCGAGCATGTCATAGAACAATTCTCTGTGCTTCTGGCTAAACTTCAGGAAAGACGAGGACCCCAGCAGAACCTACAAGTAAAAATGATATATGTTGAACCTCGCGGAGAAGAACCTACAATCGTTGTTATTACTCGAGGAGGCACTGCTACAAGAGAAGACAAACCAGCCCAAGGAAAGACTAAAAATGACCATGGAGTTAGGAAAGCTACAGAAAAGACCCCAACGTTCGATGCTAAGAAAGAAAGACAGATATTCGAGGAGGTAAGAAAATATTTCAAAGGAGATCAAGGATGTTCCTCAAAGAGATAACCAGAAATCAAAGAATTTGGCATGCCTCAGGTGTTTGATCCGTCTGCATCACAAACAGAAGGGAAAGAGGTAAGAAAACTCATGGAATTCTTCCATAGTTGTGCTAAGTTGATTCAAGATAAAGGCATTGTCCAAGAATTACAAGATTTAATCAAGCAGTATGAACTAGGAAAAATAAACCCCTTACTGAATAGAGAAGTGCACCAAATTGGAAAAAGGAGAAGGAAAAATAAAGAACTACACTTGAATGCTCAGATAGGAGAGTATGATATAAACTATGTGGTCCTCGACTTAGGTTCAGAAGTCAATGTCATGATGAAGCGAACTTGGGCATTGATGGGAAAACCCAAGCTGATATATTCCCCTATCAGGCCTCGCATGTCTAATCAGCAAGTTGTTAGCCCATTTGGAAGATTAGAGCATGTTCCAGTGGACATCGATGGGGTAAAAAACTTTGCAGATTTTGAGGTAATTGAAATTGTTGATGATAGTTTCCCTTACCATGCATTGTTAGGGATTGATTGGGCCTTCGAAAATTCCACTGTTGTTGATTTAAAGAAAAGACGCATGACATTTGAGAAATTTGGCCTTAGGGTCGTTCCACCTTTAGATCCAGATGAAGGTCCATGATACACAGAACCTATCATAGAATAAGACCACGCATTTGAACTGGAAAACATCTACAAATTAATAGCCAGACAGCAAGATTATATCAACCCTACAACTGACAGAAATCTAAGCTGGTGAAGTGACAACACAAATTCATCCGGCTCAGAAGAAGCACTGGAGAACTGGCAGAACCAAATGTATGAAGTATCTACAAGAAGATGTGCTAGGCTAACTAGAGAAGTTCGTTGGATTGGCACAATAGTGAGTAATCTACCCACATTTGATGGGTTGAACCCCTTAGAAAAATTATTGTCAGAATTTGAGACAAGTGTACCAACACAACAGAGGTTGTTGGAAATGGATGAGGCCATGAAGGTCACACCAACGAGATGGTGGGGGACACATAAAAGCAATATTACAGACTGGACACAATGTCAAATTTTGATGACAACGCGGTTTTCAGCACAAGAAGGAAGTTGTGAAGCATGGTACACAGGTCGAAGCTACCCAAAGGACCATGTACGAAGCTACGGAGAGGCCTGGAGTGACATTCCTAGAGAACAATGGGTACATAGATTCGTCAATACACTGGATACCACCCCTATTAACTGGTACCTTCAAGCAGAGTTGCGCCTTGTCACTTCAGAATGGGAAGGTATGACCCAGAATTTCATAACCACTTTTTTGTTTGATAGTGAATTCACTTATATAGATCAAGCACTACAGATGGTGATACAGAAAGTATTTAAGGAGGCATCTGGCCTCCCTTTGGAGAAAGAAGAGGATGAATGGACTGCGCCCCTCCAGAAACTGCAAACCTGCTACAATATTAATGCCGACAAAGACGATGACCTGAGGAAGGTGAATATCACAGAAACAAAAGGTCAGAGAGATGTGGAAGGACCAGGAGTTGAATTTCCATTCATTGGACAGCCGATAAAGATAAAGAAAGTCAATATCAGGATAGAGGAAACACCAAAGCTTGCCAATGTCGGAGATTACTGGGACGCTGCTACCATTGAAAAAATCACAGAATTATTGCATGAGTATCAGGACTTGTTCCCGACCAAGTTCACTGATATGAAGGGAATAAAAGGACCTATGGGAGAAATGAGAATACATTTGAAACCAGACGTGAAGCCAGTCAAGCAAAGACCCTATAGATTGAACCTGAAATATAATGAAAAAGTGAATATTGAGCTCGACAGATTGCTAGAAGCAGGGTTTTTTGAACCTGTCGAAGAGTCAGAATGGATTATCCCCATGGTCGTGTAAGATAATAAGACAGATGAGATTAGGATTTTCGTAGATCTCAGGAATTTTAATGATGCTTGTCTACATGATCATTTCCCTACACCTTTCATGGATGAAGTATTGGATAACGTGGGAGGCCAAGAAGTATATTCTTTTACAGATGGGTTTTCAGGATACCATCAGATCCGCATCACCAAGGAGGACCATCATAAGACTATGTTTTCCATAGAGTGGGGATCCTACCAATATACAGTAATTCCATTTGGAATGAAGAATGCCCCAACCTTCTTTTCCAGGGTGGTGGTTGAAGCATTCAAAGAATTTTTGCATAAGTTTTTAGAAGCATACTTTGATGACTGGACTGTTTTTAGTTTGTTGAAAAATCATATTGAATGTCTAAGGATAATGTTGGATAAATGCAGGCAGTGTCAAATTGCTTTGAATTTGAAGAAGTGCATCTTCTTTTCACCATTTGGAGTATTATTAGGTCATATTGTATGCAAGCAAGGATTGTTGGTGGATCCATCCAAAATCGCAATTATAGTTGATTTACCACCACCTACATTAGTCAAACAACTGCGCACTGTGCTAGGACATACTGGCTATTACAAGAAATTTATCAAAGGATATGCTCAGATTAATGCACCAATGGAGAGGTTATTAAAGAAATATTGTCAGTTTGGTTGGACAGACGAATGCTAGTAGAGCTTTGACACACTAAAACAAAAGATGGTCACTGCGCCTAATCTAGTCTTTCCCAACCAGAGCAAGGCATTTCATGTGCATGTTGATGCATATACTATTGCATTAGGAGCACTACTGGCACAACTTGGAGAAGGGGACATTGATCATCCATTAGCATTTTCTAGCAGAAAGCTCTCCACAACTGAAATCAATTACACTACTACAGAGAGAGAGGGACTAGCCATGGTGTATGCATTGCATAAATTCTGTCACTACTTGTTGGGAGGACACTTTAAAATGTGTATTGATCACTTCGCACTAAAATACCTAGTCAACAAGCCAGTGTTGGGGGGGAGAATATGCAGATGGCTTCTCCTGTTCCAAGAATATGATTTTGAGATCATAGTTAAGCCAGGAAGAATGAATAAGGGCCCAGACCACCTGTCGAGGTTGGAGCATGGAAAATAACCTACCAGTATAGAGGATACACTACCAGATGCATAGTTGCTCGCCATTAGAAAGATTGATGACCACTTCACAGACATAGTCTAGTTCCTGTCAACAGGAATGGCTCCAGCTGAGTACAATTTTCCGCAGAAGAAATAGCTAGTGGTGCGTGCTGCATATTTTTCACTGATAGTTGGTCAGCTATATAAAATGGGACCTAATGAGATCCTAAGAAGATGTGTGATGGAGGCAGAATGCCCTATGATCCTTGAAGAAGCTCATGAAGGAATTGCAGGAGGACATTACGTAGGAAAATCAACTGCGCAGAAGGATCTGCAAGCTGGCCTTTGGTGGCCTACGTTACACAGAGATGCTAAAGAATATACCAGAGCATGCGATGTATGCCAGCGAGTTGGAAAACCATCCCGAAGAGATGAGATGCCATTATCAATGCAGATGACCCTACAAGCATTTGAAAAATGGCTCATTGACTTTGTGGGACCTATACACCCACCAGGAAAGCGCACAGGAGCAAGGTATATTATCACTATGATAGAATACCTGACTAGATGGGCTAAAGCAAGATAATTCAAGGACTGTAGTGCATCTACAACTATGCGTTTTATATTTGATGACATAATAACCATATTTGGATGCCCTAAGGTCCTTATGAGTGATCAAGGTACACATTTCATCAATAAGACAATTGAAGCCCTGACTGAAGAATTTGCAATCCACCATCAGAAGAGTACACCTTATCATCCACAAGCAAACGGAATGTTTGAAGCATTCAACAAGATCTTGGAGACAAAATTGACAAATATTTGTAGTGTGAACAAGGATGACTGGGATTTAAGAGTACCAGCAGTACTCTGGGCTTATAGAACCACTTGCAATAAATTAACAAAGCAGACCCCTTTCAAATTGGTTTATGGTCTTGAATCTATTGTCCCAATGGAGTACTTGGTACCAAGCTTAAGAATTGTTGCATTTACAGACATGGATGATACTGGCTCCATTCATGAGAGGCTAACACAGTTGGTCGAACTAGAAGAAGACGGATTCATTGCAGGCTTCCATCAGCAAATTCAGAAGTAACGAGAAAAGGCCTATCATGACAGACACATCAAGAAGAAGATATTCAGGCAAGGTGATTTAGTCCTGCTATATGATAGTAATTTTATCAAACACCCTGGGAAGTTCAAAACGCATTGGTTCAAACCATATGAGATTGCCTATGTTACAGAAGGAGGATTTGTGCAGCTGAAGACATTGAAAGGAGATTGGAAGGAAGGCTTGGTGAATGGGAGTCGGCTGAAGTTGTATGATGAAAACCAGTCCCCTCGCAGCTCTTAGTTAAATGAAGAATACAAGGGTCCAGGTACCAAGTGCAGTTGAAACTAGGTACCAGACACAAAAAAGATAGTTTTCACAAGGATGGAAAGGAGGCATAAAGCAGAAAGTAAGGGCTGCACTGCGCAGTCGAAAGTCGAAGTAAAAAAATAGGATCAAATCTCAAGTGCCTCGGGATGAGTCACAGGTGAGTGTTGGGGGCCTGTTGGCTCTTGGTTATGGAAGAAAGCGAATAACGAAGAATAAAAGGTAAAAATCGAGCTTCGCAGGAGACACAGTGACTGTCACTGGGTCGAAGTCGGCAAAAGAACAAACAACATGGAGCGAAGTGAGGAAAAGAAATCTGTTGGATGAGGAGATCGAGGATGACAAATTAGCAAGGAATATGGACCAAGGATGACTCAGGAAGTGGAAAATCTAGCATTAGATTCCATGGAGCACTGCGAGATGAAGAAGGAAAGACAGGCTGGCGAAGCCCAGAAAGAATGGGTCAAGTTGACCTAGGGTTGTAAACACCTAGGGTTTTGGTAATTAGGGTTTTTGACACCTAGGTTTCAACCTAAGGCTGTCGATGAGGAATTGTAATGTATAAATAGAGGTCAAGAGGACCTAGGTCAAGTTGGTACTATGGTTGAGCCTTGTTGTCGATTATTGTTCATTGAGAGGATATTGTATTAAAGGTGAGAGAAGTGTTGAGAGAGAGAACCTTCTGGTATTGTAAGATCTTCAGCTGGGTGCGAAGATCAAGTCCTGTAGTTGGGTGCATAGGAAGGGAGAGAGAAAGAGAGACGGAGAGAGAGGATCTGCTAGCCAAGAGCGCAGATCAGAACTGTAATCTTTATCTTAAAATTTCATAAGCATAGTTATGTGGACGTAGCCCTAGAGAGAGGGTGAACCACATACATATGTTTTTGTGTGTGTGATTGATGCTTCGAGCTCTGATGTTGTTATATTATTATTTGCATTATTGTATTAGATCAAATCTATAGCTGTGAAGGATAGATCTAGCTAGTTTAATGATAGATGCATGTTATGTTGTTTTTGTAATAAGAACCACTTGATATTCCCCTCGTTGTAGACATTTCTATCCTGCAACCCCCTCATAGCTGCTTTGGGTGAGACTACATCTGCTTCGCAGGTGTTGTTAAAAGGGCTAGTAGCTAAGGCTTGTTGGTGTGCTCTTGGAGCCGAACCCTAGGTATGCCCTTGTGCCAACAATGCTAAAATAAAATTCTATTTGTTGCAACCAATGATTCAATTTTAATGCATCGATCTCACCTTAGTATGGCTTTATGTACACTTTCGCTTCCATATTGAATAGGGACTGTGAAGAGTTCATGACACTTGAACTCAAATACTCTTTCTCGGATTCTTTCCATGACTCCTTTCCATGGGTAAGTTGATTCAAGGATGTTATGGTAGTAGAGTGACAAATGTTTTTGATCTACCTCATTCCAAGGTGTTGGAACGTTTCATAAAGGAAAATTTTGGATATGACTACCTAAGAAAAGTTGTTGCAAATAGAACACATTGGTTGGATTGTAGAATTTCCAAGTGGAACTTGGTTGGAAAGTGTTCATACCAGAGAAAAATAGTGCAAATGAGTAGAATTGAATCACACAAGGTTGCAAGGATCTGAAGAAATTCAAGGAAAATGAGCTACAACATAAATAAATAAGTGAATTGAAACAGAAATGCACTACAATGCATGATGCATACAATAAAGTTAAAATGAATACACATTAGTAAGCATGTGTATAGTGAATGTTTGGTGCATATGAATGTGCATTTGTGCATATGTAAATGTTTAAATATGCATATGGAATGATTGTGGACTTAGAATCATCTATTATTATGAAATAATGATGTTATATGTTAATTGAGTATGACTAATGATGGATTATGTATTCAATAAAAATGATATAGCATGGTTAAAGATGTGGATTTTGTTGTTGTTTCCTATGAATTCCATCTATTTGAAGACCCATAAGGGACTAGGAATGGTGATCAAAAGGATGGAGGAGGAATCCTACAAGCTTCTACACATGCTAGTCGATCAAGTAGCATCAAGTAGGTGGAAACTTGATAATATCCATGCAGGTATGCATTTCATTGATTCCAATGTTGAAGGGATTGAGTTAAGAACTCCCTTAGTTATTTTTTTAAGATTTAAATTTATATGTAATGGCCGAAGGCCTAGAGTATGTAAATGTTGTTGATGCTAGAATGCATTTAGATAAAATTCAGTTGCATATTGTGTTACGATTGGTTATGGAATCATAATTGGGTTAATTCAGGAGACATACTCTTGTTATAGAAACGAACATCCATATAGTTAGTCATGTGTGAGACCATGATATGGTTGGATATGGAAGGGCTATAGCGTTATGTGAGTGCTCAATGGCTTCCCCTGGATAGTTGATATTTGGACTGCAACCTCTTTGTCAACATTGAAGAACACTTAGGAATTATATTTCCTTGTGTTGTGTATGGGTTGAAGAGGAAGGTATCCAAATAGTTAGGAAGTATTGGGAAGATTTTGGATGATGTGTTGAGGCTTTGGCCAGACCTTCCAGCTCTTTGTGGTGGAATGCATGACATATTTATGTGGCATTATGTTGTCAATGCAAAGATGCCTTGTGTATATATGACCATGGGTATTGGCACATTGATTATTATTGATTATTATTTTATTAGTAATTATTTGTTGCATTATTAAAATCATGTGGTGCTAAAAATACATAATGATGGATAGTTTCATTATATTTAATATGAATACTAGTTGAAGGTGACTGAATTGTTGTTTTTTACAATTATGAGATCACTTTTTGGAGCTATTGAAAATGTTACAAGTGGTATTAAAAAAACTATTGAATGCATTTTGGTGAATGCATGTATATATTATTTGGCATAAAAATCATTATGCTAACAACTAAAATGATATGAGTATTGCTAACTCATGAAATTGAGAACACTTCAGGAGTTGTTAGATATTGCAATAAGAAAGTTGCAGGTTAAAGTAGTTACATAAGGATGAATTATGGAAAATATTTGTCACGGGAACAGAGTAATACAAATATTTTTGTATAGAAGAAAGAAAATATTTGTTGACAATACATGTCTAGATAATGATGGGTTCATTACATTCAATAGTTGAATTCCTTTTAATGTCAAGAATGGATGGAATTAATTGAATTGTAGTTGAAAACAATTATGAAATCGCTTTTTGCCATTGTACATGACTTACTGACAATATCTTTGGTTGCATGTAAGATGAGGAAAATTGCAGGTAGGATGGTCTTGGATATGGAAGTAATGTAATCCATAAGGAATATTGGCCTCTCCTATTGAAAGAGACAAACATTATGAACATAAGATCATGCTTGGAAATTTTATTTTTCCTGTATAAAACAGTTTTTGGAATTATAATTTAATAATTAATGACAATGTTTTTTCGCTAAGTGTAAATTGAGAAAAATACAGGTATGATGGTATCGGATATGGCATGGATATAAGACCATAAGGAATACTGATATCTACAACTGCAAGAATCAAACCTTATGAGAAGAAACCTCGTGGTTGGGGAATTTTATTTTCCTATATAAAATTGATTTGGAAATTTATAATTAAAAAATTGTTATGATATGCTAACAATTGATTTGGTAGAGTGAAGGTTGAGAAAATTGCAGGAAGAATTGACTTGGGAAATTATGTTTCCCTGTACAAAACATATTTGACATTTTTGATTGAAAATTGTTATAATGATATCTCATGATGATTGTATGTTTGTAATACAGATGAGATGTTGGATATGGAAGAAGGACGAAGGAAATCGAGCTCAATGACAAAGGAATGGAATGAAGAAAGTCCAGTGGATTTTTTGTAGTTGGAGTTCTTGGAGCCGCAACTCTGAAACTTCATGGCCCAGTGCACTAGAGCCCTGGAGAGAAGTGGAACAGCCTGAAGGACTGCATGGTAGAGAAAGGGGTTCATTTCTTTGGTTTGTGCAGGCTGATAGGAAAGGAGAGCTTGTTGGTTGGAACTGCTTCCAGAAATATAAATTATGAAGATCATTATACATGTTTTGGGTTGGAATTCCTATGTATGCATTTTTTATTTTAGGCTAGAGTACCTATGCATATAAACAATTGGCTTGATTACCTATGCGGATTAAAGGCCAGAGTTCCTAGAATTGTAAGAACATTGGTATGGTGTTGTGCACTGAGGAAAGTGCCAAAATAAGGGGAGGGGGATGTAACACCCCAATTTTAATACCTATGAACCAGAATGTATTGTGTAAATGTGACATTAGGCTATTGAGCTGGTAAAGTTGAAAAGGGGAAAACGTTCCTTGGAAATGTGATAATATATATTAATAAAATGCATCGTTGGATGCAAGATGGACAGGGACAAGAGATAGGGGTCATGATTCCACAAGAGAGGGGGATAAAGGGGCTAAGTATTTTATAATATTTTATTTACCCATATTGGTTTTGATTGAGAAAAGTGGTTACATGATCTTATTGGGAGGAAGGCCATGTCGTTATTTATTTCATATAATTATATTAATATCCCCTATGGGTTTTTTGGGGGGTTCTTCTCCTTTTTCTCTTACACTCTTTCCTTGGGATTCTTCCTCATTCACTCTTGCTAAATTGTGTGTTCTTGGTTGGAGCATGGAAACGAATGGATGGAGGAGGAGAGCCATTACAAGATGGTTGTGAGGAATTATTGATCATTCCAAGTTGGAATGGATGCCTATGGGTATGAGATTGATGGTAGTTCTGAAAGAACTTTCACAACTGAGAATCCTTGGAGTTTCCAGCATGGATATTTCTTGACTAGTAGCATTGGAGACCTGGAGAGAAATAGAGCAGCCTAAGGGGTTGCATAGAAAAGAAAGGGGTTCATTTCTTTGGATTGTGAAGGATGAAGGGGAAAGAGAGATAGACATTAGGATTGTTGTGTGGTTGGGAAAACCTAAGATCTTATTATCCAATTGTTGTGTGTTTGATATTTAGACTAGGACTTGTCCTTATGGATTCATATCCTTGGCTCGAGGTGACATGATATTAAGAATTGGAACAACAATGTATATAGTTGGCAGGAACTTCCTCGGTGTACATCCAATTGGTGATGGTTTGATTAAAGATAAGTGTTATTTTTGTTTTCTGCATAATTTATATTTCGTTGTGTATATTTATCTTTGAGAAGTATTTCATGTGCATGCTTGTTGGTTTTTGTTGTACATGGGATGTTGCTCCCTTATTTGATGGTTTGGAATGAGTCTTGATTATTGCATGTGTGGTTATTGTATTCTTTCATGCTTTATTTCAAATTAACTATTAGTAGAATTCAAGATCATTTTTGAAATGCATTTTGAGGTAGCATGCCCTACCTATTGGTGGTTGGGTATGTTACAAGTTGCCTTTGACCTGTGGCATGTATGGCTACTAGAGAATCTCTCCTCCTCTATTATTTTCACAAAATACCATTCTCATATTATTTTCTCATCTATGGAACAAGATACAATGCAAAATAATGGAACCCCTTCTCCTCCTAGTGGCTCGATATTTAACATAGCCCAATAGTCATCTAGGGGTAGGTTTTTTACTTCCTCAACCCTCAATTGTGGTAATGTTTTGAACCTTCTAGAATCTTATTAAAAAAACTCACATGGATATCCCCATATGCATGAGTAACAGGGGCTAATGTGGCATCCTCTTGTAGCATGGTGGTCAACACAACATGTCAACTTGCGAGAGTCATAAATTTTTCATACAAGCTCAAATTGATGTTTTTTTTGCATTGTTGGAAAAGTATCGATGTGTAGAATAGAGTCACATGGGTCTGAGATATATAGGGAAATTTTTAACCCCAAAACATGTCATTTTATGCCTCTAAATGACCCTGAAAGGTTCCATACCCCAATTTCCCAAACTGGGACCTACCACTAAAATGACCCTGCAAGCTTATTCCTCCAATTTTTTCCACTCTAAAAGGATTAACATAGATGGAAAAACAATATAATTATCCAATCTAAACCAGTTATTATTAAAAGATAAGTTTTTTTTATTGTTTTCTCTATTTTTTAGTAATGGGTTTTTATTATTCTGCATCAACTATGAGTTTTTTGTAATTTTTATGTTGTTATGGGAATGCTAATTAGTTGCATTCATGTTTGAGAAATGTTGTTAGATACATTTAATTTCATGGCATTAGAAAAATTTTATGGATTAAGTAACGGGGACACTAAAAGTAACTACAAGAGAGAAATAGAATTATAAAAAAGGAAATAGACATCTTGTGCATCTATGAAAAGAATAAACAATAATATCATATGTATAGAGTCAAAACATATAAGCATAAAACTTGTATCACGTCAACCAAGAAGCATATTTTTTACATTGTTAAAACTTAATTGGGCAAATCTGCAAAGAAGTAAATCAACAAAATGAATTGTTATCTTATATGAGCCAAAAATACACCTCATCAAGACAAGGATTTCTTCCCCCAAAAAGGGGAAAATTACAATCTAGAACACGAGCATAGCAATGTTTCTCAATAGACATGCAACAAAGTATATATATATATATATATATATA
>ML778279.1:1118670-1132584 GCA_009831015.1 Picea engelmannii
TGTCAGTTATTTTCACACAGTTTTCATGGGTTTTGAGAAACATCTTGAAGTCGTCACCTTATAAAATTATTGTATGTTCATTTTTCCTGTTGGACTGTGACCGACCTTTATACGAAGCTCTCATATACTATTGAGTAGGTAGCTACTAGTGTTACACACAGACTAGTGGGCACTCACATGTTCTCTGGATATGCAAAGAAGTTCACGCCTCGACGGTGGATACAGGCATGTTCTATCGATGCGCAAAGTAGTGTTACACGCAGACTAGTGGACATTGACATGTTCTTTGGATGCAAAAAGAGTTTCAAGACTCAACGGTAGACACATACATGTTATCTGGATGCGCAAAGTGGTTCAAGCCTCAATGTAAACCGAAATTAAAATTATTAAAATTTTTATGTCCCTATTGTATTTATTGAAATCATGGATGACAAAATGACCAACCTGTTCAGTGATGAGAATATGGATGCCTGTAGTGTTATTTAAAGCTTCGGCAAGGCTTGTAAATATATATCGGCATGGAATATTACGTTAACTACCTTTGTAGCTTGAACTATTTGTCTTCTGAGATTGGTGTGCTAAAAAAGACACGGTTTTCCTGTCTAAAAAAAATTCCAAAGCCTGATGACCTCAATTGTCATTCATTTTTGGTGGTGCCAATGTGTCTGCTACCTTTACAAGAAAGGTCACCAATGTGGGGCCTAATAATTCCATTCATTGGGTAGAAGTTGTTGAGTCGTTGGGAGTGAAGGTGATTGTGAAGCCCAAAATGTTGGTGATCACAAAGAAGAATCAAATACATATGTATATTATAATCTTTGGTGTTGAGAAGGTTTCTACCTTTGGAGCTTATAGTTCAATCACATAGTCCTCTGGCCTCTATATGGTTCAGATCCCTGTTGTCATTACATGGGTTGATCAATAATTAAACTTCTGGGTTCATCACGGTTTGGTCAATTAGATATTATTTCAGCCACTCAATCTCAAGCATCACGATCTATGTGGCACAAAAGAAAAGTATTATGAATAAATAAATTATGTTATCCTCATCTCCAAGACTCCAGCTTTGTGATTGAAAATGTACTCAAGCATTGCAATAACTTTTTTCTTTTATAGTTAAGTCATATGTTGACAGAATTTATATACCACGGGATTTTTCTTTTATAGTTAAGCCATATGTTGACAGAATTTATATACCACAGGATTTGAAAAACAGAATATATATACCACGGGATTTTTCTTTTATAGTTAAGCCATATGTTGACATAATTTATATACCACGGGATTTGAAAAACAGAATTTGAAAAAGGTTTGAAGTCAGAAGATCAGTTTGACCTTTTTTGCTATTTTTTATTTTTGAAGTATGAAAACAGTGATTTGAATTTACACCTTATGCATAGTAATGTATTTATATTAATTATTTTCCAAGTGTTAATATAATAAAACTCTTGAGGTGTGAGCCATCATGGCTTGATGTGCCATAGAGGATGCAACATGTCACAATATTGTCATTTGTTGTTATTGGTTGCTCCAGGTGTCACATAGTGTTTACCTTCATCACTGGCCTGGTGACTCAAACCCTCAAGCAATGTACCATTTGTAGTGACATCCATTGATGTTAAACATCATGTGCAGATATCTGTGAAACGAAATTTGTGCATATCTCTATGAAAAGAAAGTTGTAAATTACAATTTGAAGCCAACAAAAGAGCCTATGCAAAATCGTTGAGCTAAGGAAGCTGATTAGTAGAGCTGGTTGTTACAACTCAATATTTGGTTCCAAAATCCTCAATAATGACAATGACAATAGAAGGATTAATGCATTCTCAGCAAAGTGTGGTGGAAATGGTTTTGTTCGGGGTGTATAAACCAAGAGAAGTTTGTTGTGTTACTTTTCTCAGGTGGTGCGAAAGACTTCCTCCATTGAGAAGCATAGTAGCAACAATAGTTTGAAGATATGGAAAGGGTTATCATGCCGCTCTACAAATTGATGCATTTGGTAAGCTTTGTTTTCAATCATATGATATCCTATAATATCTCTTGGCTTAATATTTACTATGGTGTTGCAACTTAGCTTCAATGGGAAGCTAGATAGTCTATCTATCTGTCTTACTATCTATAGAAGTCATCGGCGTAAGTTGTTTCATACTAGTTTCCACTTGAATTTATAAATGAATATTTTGTGGTATCTCCTATAGTCGAAAATAGATCAAAGGAAAAATATAGAGACCTTTTTAACTTTTCATTATCCATATTCTATCCAGAAGAAGTTTAGTTATGCCCTTTCAAGTGCGAGTAGGTTAAGCTTTCGATGTTTTTGTGAAGGCTAGGACGTAATCAAGAGAAAAGTTAGAATACAATTTTAGAACTTTTTAAGAGATGGACTTATTTAAGGATGAGGATGATTATTTTGGTTTCAATGAAGATGAAATATCTAGAGGAGCATGGGATGTGAAGTGTAATGCAATGTATGGGAGTGACCTTTTCAGCTCCATAAAATCCTATTCAGAAGATATTTCTCTGGAGCATAATGTGATGTATGAGATTCAATGCCATAAAACGTATTACAGTGCATGTTACGGTTATTCAACTACTCCCTTCTCAGTTAGATATGAAACTATGGGCTATAAGGAAATAGTCGTTCATCCCAGGGAAGATTCGTTAGAAGGTTCTCAGAAAGAAATGATCAACCATTTGATTCCTCGTCATATGACACCAGAGATGCCTCGCTCTGTAATATCCCAACATGTATATTCATATATATCTTTAGATGAGGTTCATGTTAATGTTATCTCAGATATGTTTCAGGTACCAGATATCCTAGAAGTTGATGCTCACTTTGCAGAATTGAAGATTAAAAATACAGTACAACAGAAATAAAAAAAGAATAACAAGAAATCTCAAGGAAAATCATCTGGAAACATGAATTCAAAGCATTTCATGGAGCCAACACGAGAGAAAAATATAGGATCCAATGCAAAAGAGACAATCCAAGAAAAACTAGTGTTAAATTGGTTGCAGTGAAAACTGCAGGAAGGTGGAGACACAATACAAGTTTAAAGGACCTTAAATCCAAGGCACGGGAAAGAGCTCAGGAAAGAATGAAAGAGAAAAGATACAATAGAGGAAGCGCTACATCAGCTTTACCACATATGAAGCATACCATTGTCTTGAACTACGATGGTTTATTATTATATTTTACATTAATTGATTTCACACTACAGTATCTAACTGATCGCTTCTTAAAGCTCTTCATCATAGGATACAACACTTGTTGAATGCAAGTGCAGGGGTGGGGAAGACACAAATCCATGGCTAAATATTCCATAGGTAACCAAATGAATCGATGCAAAAGGGCTTAGAGTTTCCCATCATGCATTAGCGAACAATATTTCATGTCCCCAAACTTCATATAGATATCACAGAGGGCGTTCAGTTATCACAATCGAGGGTGAGTGCTAGTGTAGATATGGAGGGCCAGCGATAGACCTTCCAACTACAATATGGTAAGCCTTCTTCATGAGCTTACCTTACTTATGAAATTGTTACAAGGGAAAAACTCTTTATGGCTAAGGGTAAATCACAACAGACAGGTATGATTGCATAAATCAACTAAATTTCAACATATGCTATATAAACTAATGTGCAATACAAGAAAGAGGCCTACCTCGATCCAACGTTTGATGATGTTCCACCGTTGAGAACTTTGACCCAAAGCTTTATACCTGCGAGAAGTTCTCAACATACAAGAAAAGAAAGTATAGAGTGATGATATAAGCGGGGTTAGCACATCAGATAACATAATCTATTAATAAACATTACAAACACACCCATGGATGATATTCATATATTTGCAAGATACCAATAGGATGGGAAAGGAATATTTCTATTAATAATTGATCAGCAGAAGTGTCAACATTACAGACTTTCGTGTTGACACGGTTCAAAACCATGAAACCAAGTTCCTTCCAACTAGGTCCCCACCACTTCAATCCTCCGCTGAAGGAAAGCTCATGAGAAAGAGGCAAAGAGGTCCTCTCAATTGTTATATACCCACTACGGGAACCAAAAATTTTCAGCTTTTTCTTCTTTTCTCCGGGGAACAGAATTCCCCGAATTCCTACGGGGCCTGATGCAGACCCTACCAACCCTTATCCGTACCCATATGATCATCGGCTATGACCACAGGCCTTACCGGAGAGGTGCTCCCGACTTTTGCGATTCGAGAAATCACTATGCATGTATTCCCCTGTTCTCTTGTCTTTCAAAGGGCCGAAACCCGAAACAGATCTAACCGCTTAATGAGATTAACAGTAACCCAGGTTAAGTCCTAGTACTCTACCCTTCGGGGTTTCGCATACCGGGATTTTTGGATGTGAGGTCAAGGGGCTCATGCCCTTCGGTACCCCGGAAGCCGAAACACTGAAGCACCAGATTTATGCGCACTAGGCCATCTCAGGGTTTCGCATATCGGGATTTTGGGATATGCGAGGACAGGAGGTCTCGCACCTAGATCCTCTGGGAGCCAAAACTCCATAATACCAAACTCTAAACTCCGAGGCATCAATATTTCACGCGGTATGCCACATCGGAACTTTCCCCATCAGGATTTTGCATCTAGTAGATACAAGGAATAAAAACTATCCTTTGGGGATCTCGGGTACCAAAATGATGAAACACCAAAGACTATACGTACTAAGCCATTTCGGTATCTCACCTATCGAGATTTCGCATTGTGCGAGGACAAGAAGTCTCACTCCTAAGTTTCCCGAGAGCCGAAAACTTCAGGTCATCAAAACTCATCCATGCTTGTCTGAGTCGGGGTTTCACATACCGGGATTTCGGGACTCACGTGTACAAAGGAATCTTACCCTTGGGTCTTCTGGGTACCGAAACGCCAAAACACCGACCCAAGTCACACTGTGCCATATTGGGATTCTAAGAGTCAGGATTTCGCATATCAAAACTTCACAATACAAGAGGTTGAAGATTCACACTCCTCGACTATCTGAGTGTCGAAAAGCCGATACACCTGTTCATCATACACTCGACCAAATTCGGGGTTTCGCAGTTCAGGATTTCGCAACTGGAGGGTACAAGGGAACTTATCCTTGAGTATCCCGGTTCCTGAAATATCGAACATCAATACTTACCCATGCTGGTCCAATTCGGGGTTTCACAAATTGGAGTTTCACGATGTGCGCAAACAGGAGGTATCGCACCTAGATCTTACGGGGGCCGAAATTCCGAAATACCAACTCTTAAACCTGCTCATATGTTTCGGGATTTCACCCATCGAAATTTCGCAGGTCGGGGATTCAGGACTGATGAGTACAAGGAACTCGCCTTTAGGTATCACGGGTGCCGAAACACCGAGATCTCATAACTTCTCCATACTATATCATTTCGGGATTTCGCAAGTCAGGGTTTCGCAACTTGCGAGTACAAGGGAACTCGCACTTAGGTACCCCGGGTGCCAAAACACCGAAATGTCCTAACCCATCTGCACGCTGTCATTTCGGGATTTTGCAAGTCGTGGTTTCGGGACTTGTGAGTACAAGGCAACTCGCCCTTGGGTATCTCGGGTACCGAAACACCGAAATATCGTAAATTATCCACATGCTATCATTTCGAGATTTCACAAGATGGGGTTTTGGGACTTGCGAGTACAAGGGGACTCGCACTTAGGTATCCTGGGTGCCGAAATGTCGACATATCGTGAACTAAGAGAACCACTCCCTCTCGTGTAGGTTCTTATGACTTAAACCATAAAATCCTCCTTTGGGTCCTCTGGCAAATTTCACCATGTTTTAAGACCAGAATAAAAGGTCTTTTGAAAAGTAAGGGGGCGATCCCGAAAGGGTGCCTTTGTGGGGANTATATATATATATATATATATATGTATGTATGTATGTATGTATGTATGTATGTATGTATGTATGTATGTATGTATGTATGTATGTATGTATGTATGTATGTATGTAAGCCGCATGTGGTCATTCCAATATAAGCATGAAACCACCATTTCCGATCAAAAACACCATACAAACATTTCTACATAGAAACCATCTATAATTTTACAAACCATGAGCATACATTTCAGGGTATTCAATGCAAGATACCAAATATAAAACACTTATCAGATAAACACCAGGTGTGATGCAACTTCTAAGATGGGTGCTCGTTTTCACCCAACCATAGGCTCAGCGATTCCAAATGGATTTACCACTAGCCACCCCCGAACTTAGACCACGATGCTATGAGACTGAGTCTTTGTTCGTCCGTGATCGAGAATGAAGGTTACTCTCCTTCGTCTCTGCTATCACTCACTTTGTATATTTCCAGAGTTCTTCTAATTTCCTCTTGCCATCTCCCCTCGCGTCTGTCCCCTCCACACTCTTTCCCACCTTTTCTTCCGGCGAGGTTACGTGTGGTACCAAACTTCCTCACAGTGGTTAGGCCTGAGAACTCTACGGATGGGTGGTTCACCCCCATCCCTCATTAACTCATGAGGAGACTCTTTACCTACCAATCTGGTGAGTCATTTAATTCGGGGCCAGCGAGCCACTCTTGGTTCTTCGGGCCAGTGAAGACCAAATATGGTGTTGGTTCAGTGGAAGTTAATGCCACCATTCCAGGTGCCTTCCACCGCCTTTCCTCATCCATCGTGGTGTCTTTTTCAACATATCCCCCTCTCAGCAGTCCTGCAACATATATTCACAATATTATTTACATTCATCGACCTTTTACACAAGGTCCATTCAAATCACACATTCACCTCTTTGAGTTTGCCATAGTTCTTGGCCAGTATAGTTATTTTTACAGACTGGGGGAAACAGGGTGTTACAATTCCCTCCCCCTTAAACGATTGTCGTCCTTGATGTTATATCTATCAACATGACATGCATGTATAGAGGTAAACAAAATCGGATATGCCTGTTTCACGGCATCCTCCATTTCTCATGTAGCCTCATCTAGGCCAAAATGTCTCCACTGCACCTTGAACTGTGCAATGGTTCGGTTATGGAGAGGGGTTTCCTTTCTGTCCAGTATGCATTGAGTTTATGGTAGGAATTCTCCCTCCAGTTCCACCTGGATCATAGACTAGTCAATTATATGATTAGCATCATGTACATATTTCTTTAATAATGAAACATGGAAAACATTATGTGCTTTTACTGTGGGAGGAAGTGCTATCCTATAGGCTACAGGTCCCACTCTATCTAGAACCTCAAAGGGTCCACAATACCAAGGTTCCAACTTAGTACAAGCTCCCATTTTCAGGGAACTCTTCCTGGGCCTAACTCTGAGATATACATGGTCTCCCATCTTGAACTCTCTTGGAGTTCTCTTTTGGTCTGCATAAATTTTCTATCGGTTCTGAGCGAACTTCAGGTTTTGTTTTATCTGAGTCACTTGTTGTTCCATTTCTTTCAACATGTCAGGCCCAAAATAAATTCTGTTTACAGGATTACTCCAACTCACTGGAGTGTTACACGACCTACCATAGAGGAATTCGAAGGGACTCATCTTTAAGGATGCTTGGTAGCCGTTGTTGTAGGTGAATTCCACTAGTGGCAAGTAGTCTTCCCACTTCTTGGGTTGATGCATTACATGCATCCTCATCATGTCCTCTAATATTTGATTTACTGTTTCTATCCGTCGGTTTGAGGGTGATAGGCGGTGCTAAACAACAACTTGGTCTCTAAACTAGCCATCAATGATTTCCAAAAGTTGGAAGTAAATTTCATGTCTCTGTCAGACATGATCTCTTTCAGCATATCATGCATTCTGAATACCTGGGCGATGTCTATTGCCTTGCAAGTCGAATTGACGGGGATAAAATGAGAAGACTTGCTCAATTTATCCACCACTACCATAATGGCATCATTATGTTTGGTCGAGGTTGATAACCCAGTGATGAAATCCATGGAGATGGTTTCCCATTTCCATTCTGGGATTGGTAAAGGTTGCAATAACCCGACTGGGTGTCGGTGCTCTGCTTTAACCTGTTGGCACTCTATGCATTTGGCTAAGTACTCAGCTATGTATTTCTTCAACCTAGGCCAGTAAAATTGTTTCCTAGTGGCCGTGATCATCTTTTGGTATCATGGATGACCAGTATAGGGTATTTTATGTAGTTCATCCATAATGAACCTCTTCAAGTCATCACAATTTGGAATATACAATCTATTTTTGTAAGTGAGCAGACCTCCTTCGGTCATCTAGTAGCCTTCATATTTTACCCCGGTGGGCTCTTGCTGTAGGTACGAGGTCACGGTCTGGAAAAATGGATATGTCTTTTGTGCATTTCTGACTCTTTCCTTGACATCCGTCTCACAGGTGCTCATCATTGCTAGGTGAATTGTTTTCATACTTCTGCTAAGGGCATCGACCACCCTATTTTCTTTTCTTTTAATGTGTTTGATTTCGAAATCAAGCTCGTTAAGGAGGGCCATCCACATAGCTTGTTTGGCATTGAGCTTCGGTTGGTCAAAAAAATATCGCAATCCACAGTGATCTGTCATAAGTACAAATTTTCATCCCAGGAGGTAGTGCCTCCACATTTTAAGACATGCACTATGGTGGCCAGCTCTAGATCATGGGTCACATAGTTGACTTCGTTCTCATTCAATTTCTGGGATTCATAGCAGACCACATTTCCTCCTTGCATAAGGACTCCTCCGAGTCCTTCCTTGAAGGCATCTGTGCACATGAGGAAATCATCTTCGGGATATGCGATCTTCAACACGGGTGCATGGGTCAGTAGATTTTTTGGGGTTTGAAATCTTTCTTCACATTTCTGTGTCCACATGAATTTAGTCCCCTTCTTATGGAGGGCAGTGATTGGACAACCAATCTTGGAGAATCCTTTTATAAATCTCCTATAGTATACTGCTAATCCCATAAAGGATCTGATATCCAAAACGTCCTTTGGGGTAGGCCATTCCATGATGGACCTGATATTGTCAAGGTCTACTGCTACCCCTTCTTCATATAGGACATGGCCTAAGTAATGTATTTGCTTCTGGAAGAAGTCACATTTGTTTAATTTAGCATAGAAATGATGTTCTCTTAACACTTGCAGCACAAGCCTAAGATGCTCTTCATGCTCTTCTCTATTCTTGGAGTAAATTAATATGTCGTCAATAAAAACCAGCTCAAATTTGTCTAGAAATTTGTTGAGTACATTGTTCATCAAGAACATGAAAGTGGCAGGGTGTAGTGTTCCCAAGGCCGAGCCCTGTTGCAAACCATGTTCTGAAAGAAATTGTAATTATGTTTTATAGGCTGGTGAGTCAAGTTTTTTATAAGTTGGTGGCTTATGTGATTGTTAGGCCAGAGATCCTAAGGGTTGGAGGCCAAGGGACTGATTTTGTACTTGTCTGTATGTATGCAAAACATTTAATAAAATTGCAAAACACTGCCATGTGAAGACTGACCACGATGAATGAGTAAAGGGGGACTAAGCATCCATAGAGTGGGAAAGAATTAGGGGCTGGAAGGTGGGAAAGGGGCTAAGTGTTGAGCCTGGGGGCTAAGCCTAGGGGGCTTAAGCCTGGGAATAATATTTTAATATTATCCTAAAAGAACATGTGCATTTTATGTTTTATTTTTATCCTAAGTTCCTGGCAAGGGGAAAGCGTGCAAAGGGGATAAATGTTGATGGAACGCATGCAGTTCCAAGGGTGACAAGTGTCAACCCTGGTGCATGCAAATAAAATAGCCGAGATGAATTGTGAGAGGGCTCTCTCCTCCATTTCACCCGACTGCCCGAGCATGTAGGGAGTGTCAAATAGTACAACCAAGCCAACCTCTGCAAGAATACCTCATGCGTTCCTGAGAGTCAGAAAAGCCTGTGTTTGTTTTCGAAAATCCATGTACACCCTCTCTGTTCTGAACCATGGAACCCATGCCATTCCCTGCATGGATTGTTATCACGCGTTTCCAAGAACCAACACCGTGAGACCTTGCCGCCATTGCGGAGCCTGTTTGGGAAGCCCGAGTCTGTATTCCCAGTTGACTATGGTGGCCATGCAGAGATGGACTGTGCGTGGCTTGATGTCCAGTGCAAATTGTGATTGAGCTTGTGTATGAACTCTCTCCAAGTGAGGGAGGTGACTATTGTTGGAAGAGGTAGGTTGTCAGGCCTGTGAGCAACTCTTTCTAGGTGAGAGAGTTTGCTGGGAAGTGGTTTCTTCCAGAGAGTGTCCAGCACTAGCTTCGGGCTCTGAGACTTCCTGATCCGGCCTATTTCCGAGACCCAAAGAGGGAGGTTAGCATCGATGGACTGTGCTTGTGAAGGTGTATACTCCCGGGTTGAACAGGCATGTGGGCATAAGATGGCATCTTGGGAAGAATCCTTCCAAATTTTTCTGTGTTGTTTTCCCTGTAACCTCAGCCTAGCCTAGGATTCCTTGTCTTGGGGTGGAGCTTGGTCCCAGCTCGGGGGTGACCCATTGCTGAGATGATGAGAAGTGCATTCTAAGGCTGGGAGGTTCATGGAAGGCTTGCACTTGGTTGTGTTAACGCTCTGTAAATTTCCTAGAGGTTGACGAAAGAAGAAATCTACAAAGGTAACTTTATCCAACCACTTTTAAAGTTGGGATCTAGCCCTTCCAACTTCAGAGAGGGATCTCTCTATATGATTTAGATATGTTTCAAATTTCAAAATATTAGGCTAGGTAAACAAATGAGTTGGTTTTGTTGCTGTAGTATTGATTGAGTTGGTTGAGATAGTTTACACATCCATTGGGCTATGGGGTCTGTGTCATAAAAATTGAAATCTAAACCAGAAAAGAAAAGAAAAACTTTCAGAGGGTGAGATAATATAATCACTGGATTCTTCAATAGCATATATGATGGGCAGCAGAAAAGACGAGAAAGATAATTTCAGTAAAGAAGCAGTTAAGAATTTATTTATTGAAATAACCAGAAGAAAAACACGAAAATCTTTTGAGTCAAAAATAGGGTATCTGAGATAAATCCTGCCATGTTCGTTAATTCTAAAGATTAGATTCAGAAAACAGTATGATAACAAAGTGAGTAAAACATTCAACTTAGATAGAACAACATCACCAATGAATATATGCAAGAATCCTGTAAAAGTGCCTCTTTTTATTAATGGAATATTTCTTCAAAAATATTACAGTCTGACAGCTTCAGGGTGTGAAGATCAACAACCCCCAATACTTCGAAAGATGCAGTATTTATAACTCAAACTTACAAATGATCCTGTCATTAATGACCAGGACGTGCTATATCTATTTTTAGCCTAACAAACTTAACAAATCTCAAAAATCTAGGAACTGATAGATGATGTGGTGTAACTGCATGCTGTTTTCTGGGTGGGCCGTTGGCGAGGTCTCTGCATGACCTCATCTAACTGGAAAAATGACTGGACTGGGACATCTCATCAGCTACTCGATCAGATCGCAAAGTTCTTCCCATCGAAGATGACTGGGCACGTTGACTTTAAGTAGCCTTCGATACACTTCGTCCATTTTTGTGTACTTGGAAAAGGTGGGTTTGGTGATGAAGATGTATCGAATTTCATACTGAATACTGATGTCCCACTAGAGCGCATCAAGAAATGCCTTGCCAGTGATGTTGCCTTGAATTCCTACAAACTTTGAACTGTCCTTATCCACATCGGCCAGTCTCTTCTTGTAGTCTGGGAGTATCATCAATTTGTCATTGATTACCTTCAGACCAGGAAGTCCTTTCTGGGTGGGTCGTTGGCGAGGTCTCTGCATGACCTCATCTGACTGGAAAAATGACTAGGCTGGGACAGCTCATCAGCTACTCGATCAGATCGCAGAGTTCTTCCCATTGAAGATGACTGGGCACGTTCACTTTAAGTAGCCTTCGATACACTTCGTCCATTTCTGTGTACTTGGAAAAGGTGGGTTTGGTGATGAAGATGTATCGAATTTCATACTGAATACTGATGTCCCACTGGAGCGCATCAAGAAATGCCTTACCAGTGATGCTGCCTTGAATTCCTACAAACTTTGAATTGTCCTTAGCCACATCGACGAGTCTCTTCTTGTAGTCTGGGAGTGTCATCAATTTGTCATTGATTACCTTCAGACCAGGAAGTCCTTTCTTATGTAGAGCCTCAATCTTACTGAAAAATATTTGTACCCCTTGGTCCATTGCCTGAACCTTTTCTTCCAACTGGAGCATTAATCCTCTCTTGGTCAGAACTCTTTTGACCTCAAGGATGGTCTCTGTTTTGTCTTCGATCTTCAGCTCTTCCAGTTCTTCCCTGGTCTTAGAATTTAGGAACTTGATGATTTCATTGGCCTGTGTTGGCATGTCTCCCAATTCTGATCTGATCTTCTTAATGGTCTGTTTGCTTCTCTGCACCAATTCATTCTGTTCAAACATGATCTAGATCATGGGCCATATCTCGTTTATGGACTTAGTGATGTCTGTCCATACACTTTTCTTAACCTCGGCCAAATTTTTACCATCCACTGTTTGTTTCTGGAGCTGCTGCAACTCTTGCTTGAGCTGATCTGTCACCTGCTTTCCTTTGAGAGGCTAGTCTGAAAGGATGATTTGAGTTCCTGAAGATTCTCAATTTCCTTTTTCAGCCTATTGATCTTTGTTTCCTGCAGGTTCATCTTTTCCATAGACTTAGCCAGGTCAGCTGTCTTCTCTAGGGATGTCAATGGAGTCGTGGATGGGACTTTTGTAGCTGATGTTGTGCTCACTCCCGAAATTGGAATGGCACTCAATGGAATGACTTCCATTGGATTCAATTGTTCTTTCTCTTTTAACAGCTTCTCCATTTCAACTTCCATTTCTTTAAGTTGTGCATTCTGCTCCATGAGAAGCTTGAGCATTTCATCTTTCTCTCCTTCTTTTTCTGCTATATCCTTCGCCTTTGAATCCTCTGTGGGCGGGAGCTTCAATTGTTTCCTCAAGGAGGCTATATCAGCATTCTTCTTTTTAATCATCTCCTCAGCTGCTTTCATGTTCGAAGGATCGTAACCAATCTTGAGGACTAGTTCCTCCAAAGTCTTGATTTTGTTGTCCATGGAAAAGGACGATATATTCTCTAACTTCAATTGTGTCTTAACATTGTTCAGGGACACTTGCAGTTTGGATGCAGTAACGGAAGTATGCGCCAGTGTGTAAAATACCATTTCCCCTGTCTGCTTGTGCAGATCCATCTGATCTGTCGGATGCACGTCCTTCCTCTGGAATTCAAAGGTGGCCCTTTTGTAATCTGTGATCACCTTTGGGTCTGGCACCTGTGCCTGGAGGAATTACATATGCATTCTTCCCTTCTCGGTGTCAAATGACAACAGCAGCCTATGTTGTGCAGTCGAAGTTTTCTTCCAGAACTAGGCACAAGTACTGTTGGTTAGGGTCTGGTTCCTTTTCTTGATCAGCTCATACTTCTCAAAGATACTCAGCTTCGGTCCCACCTTTTCTGGCTGGGTGGTCAATGGAGAATCTGTAGATTTTGTCGACAATGCTGAGGTTATGACCTTGTTATCCACATTTTTGGTTATCGAGATGATGACATGATAATGACATGGTGATAGAATATCTAACTCTTCATTAAGATCATTTTCATGAAGAAAGTTACATTTATCAGCTTCTCAAAAGCACACTTTTGAAGATAGTACGCAGGCTGCATATATATTGCCCTGCGGAAATACTTGATTTCCGCAAGCTGCATTCAGTCTGACTGCGGACTTTCCGCACTGTGTTAATGGTCAGGGTGCGGAAATGTTTCTTAAGGGAGAAAACAAATAAGTTCTCGATCCTTCTAGAAGGAATCTTCTAGAAGGATGAGTTGGAGTTCGAATGGTTGGAAAATTAATGAATCTCCAGATATCTTGGGATTACATTCTATCCAAGTAACTAAACAATATTTTCCTATATATTGAAGAG